>OY992896.1:58431307-58513807 GCA_963921405.1 Cepaea hortensis
ACCAGCCACACACATCCCCCATCCCTCACATACATCCGTCATCCACCTGCACCATCCCACACATCCACCACCTCTCACACAACTCTCCTCCCACACAAAATTCCACCTATAAACACATCCCCCCCACACACATCCCCCACATGCATTCCCCATACACATTCACGCCCACACATCTCCCCACCCACTCACACATCCTCCACTTACAAACATCCTCACCACCCACACATACATCCTCCACCCACTCACATTTACCCCATCCACACTCATACACTCCCACCCACACAGACATATCCAATTCACAGACACCCCCCCCCCCCACACACACACACACACTTATCCCCCACACACACACACTTATCCCCCACACCCATTACACACCCATCCCCCAACCCACACAATCTCCTACACACCCATTCACCCACCCAAATACACATTCCTTACCCACACCCCCCAACCCACCAACACCCACATACTTCCAACCATCCTCCCAAATAGCCCCCCACGCACGCACACATAGCCCTCACACACACATACATCCATCATCGGCTACTCATCCCTTCACCCATCCACACATCACCCATTAACCCATACACAACCCTCACACACAACCCCTCCACACACAACCCCTCCACACATAAATTCACCAAACTCCCACACACACACACATTTCCCTCACATACACATACACACACACATCCTCACATGTAGACACATACATGATGCCTTACATGATCACTGAAACTAATAAGAACAAACTCCCACATTTTATGTACAGTTGAGACACTGACGATTGTCGTGAGAATACTAGCAATTGTAAGAAGTGGAGAGAGGGAGAGAGAGACACAGAGAGAGAGAGAGAGAGAGAGAGAGAGAGAGAGAGAGAGAGAGAGAGAGAGAGAGAGAGAGAGAGAGAGAGAGAGAGAGAGAGAGAAGGGGGGGGGGAGAAAATAACACAACTCGAGAGATAACAACCTAAAGGAACAGATACCGTTTTTCTAGCAGCAAAATGTCTATAGCTATAACAATAATTTTTCATGAAAATGGCTGACAACGTCATTCACTCCCGTATTAAAAATCAATGAAGATCCGACAGCAGACAAACATCACAGTAAATAAACAAAAGTGATTATGTAGGACCAGACGAGTCACCTGTCAAGAAAGTTCGTGACATACCGGTATTCTATATGTATGCTTTCATAATTGGTCAAAGTTTGTTTAAATCAGCCATGATTCTCGTGTAGATAGATCATTCAAGAAAAGCAGATGGCAATGCATGAATAATTAAGCTAAAAAGTAGATTGCGAGAGCGCCGATCTATTGTCTTCAAGAGAAACAGATGTTAAATGATTCAGTCTCGATGGATAATATATCTCCAAATGTGACATCCCTTGTGGACAGAAAGATAATATATTGCCATACTAAGGTCAACGTGTCATTTGTTTCGTTTCGTGGTATCGTCCGCAATTTAAATGCTCGGTGAACGGAAATTGTCATTATAATACATGTTAATTCGATTGTGTACCATGTTTGGTCAAAAGGACCGTGGCGTCTTATGATACAGAGAGGCGGCTGCATCAGGCGGCACTATAAGGTGTCGGCATAAGCAGCGAAGTAGGGGCGGCATTTCGAAGACCAGCACCAGAATGAGAAAATCTACGCATGGCCCTGGGTCAAATACCTACTTTTGTTTGGAACAGAATCAGTTAACAACATTCATGCTGATCAAGGGTGGTACTTCTAAGACTATCTATGAAAGAATTAACCCCCCCCCCCCCCTCCCCCCACACACACACACACGAAAAGTATACGGTTAGCTTTACTACAACACATCACAAGTTACCAACTAACGTTGCGAGCAAAGCCATCGTCAGCACGGAAACAGCAAACACACACCGAAACAACGATATGGAAAACACTACATGAAAATACGAATGGGTGAGGGGGGGGGGGGGTGGTTTAAAATGAAAATCTTAATTTCTTATTCCTTTTTTTTTAAGGGGGGGGGGGGGTGAATATATTCTGTAAACAAAAGGTGGTGAACAAATGTATCATTTTTCGATGTAGTCACCACTGCGTTCAATTGTTCAATTCACGTCCTCCAGTAGAAAAAACATTCTTTGGGGTTACCCGTTCTGCTGCACTATACACACAATTTCAAAGGGTCCCGACCACATCTGGCTGTTCAAGCACCAATACCCCACCTAGGGGTGCATTCCAGCCAATCTACCCGGCTGTATGTTTCCCACCACCCCAGCATGTCCTCGGGGAACATACAACAGATGCTCAATATATTTGATTCTAGAATGGAAGCCTGCCACTCACTCCTAAACGAGCCTGTCTTTACCTTTCTCGTCAGATGTTGTTTGAAAATGCTTTCTGTGTATAAAGTGAAATATTTTGGGGACAATACACACTTTTTCCTTACTTTTCATGTTTATATGTATGTTGGACAAATAATTATTTTCATATCTAAATATTGATACTTCTTCTCTGTTTAAGTTAGTTGTATGTCCTTTACAGGACGTCGCAATGAACCTTAAAATTACTAGACAAATTGTGGTTTCAGTAGTTTGTCATAAATTTCTGTACGACGGACGCTCAGACCATCGAAATCAACGCAGGTCAGCATGCTTCCAAAACACATGCGGTTGATTTCGAACCCCTGAACTCGATGTGAAGGTGGAGTTATGAAGCGAGTTCACTGCCTCTAATCCACAACGCCGGCTTTTCTTAGCTTCTTTTACTTAAAGAAAAGAAAAGTATGACATCTTTGCCATTTAATCCTACACCCTAAAGCCAAATGATTAACTATTTATGCTCTACTTCTGCAAATGTGTCCTTGAAATCCATAAAGCAAACAGACAATTGTGTGTGCTTGTAAATATTTTCCGTCAACATCTTGAAACATATTACTTCTATGCTGTCGCTGTTTTCACGAAAAACAAATTATTCTTCATTTATCTTTTTATCTAATTTACTTTTTTTTATATTCTCTGCAGTGTGATCTAGAGAAGCGTCTTAATAGCACGACCCATTAGGCTAATAGTTTTGTGGTCTTCACTATCAAGAAATGTTGGTTTCTTGAGCATTGTGATAGCAAATGGATGTTTACAGATTCTTGGGTATGGCCCCAGTATTATATAAGCAATTAAAATCAGCTTGGCAGAAGGATAAGAGTGCTCATTCTCAGACTTCCGGCTTTTTAGACTTCTCGTCCTTGACCCAGTGCAATGAAGTCAATTCTCTACTCCTTAAAAACCCTTGTGTACCATGAAAATCAGAGCCCGACCCACACACCCCAACCCGTACCCTTTGTGCAAAGGGAAAGCACGGAAGATGGGAGACAGGTAACGGTGACCCAAACCACGTGCCCCATGTATACATAAATTAGACCCCTACAGTTAAAAATGGGGATGATGGGAAGTTTTATTTTGATTGAAAATGGAAGATGGGAGACAGATATTTTCAAAATGATCTGGTACAGCTATAGATATTGTTAGTGTCTCTTTCCCCCCCCCCCCCCCCCCCCCCCCCTGCATGGAAAACATTTCATTTTGACTGAAGTTGTCCTGGGATAGATATATTTCAGCGGATATCTACAAAGCTGAAACACGAAATATGGGAGACATATTAAACAGGTAGATATATTTTAGCGGATATCTACAACGTGGACACACGAAAGATGGGAGGCATATATTGATGGGGCATATGTATTTCAATCCGGCTCCATGGCCGAGGGGTTTGCAGCTTTCTCCGCTAACCCCGAATACTCTCGTCACGTGACGCGACGAGAATTAGCAGTGGTTCGAATCGCAAAAGTGACTTATGAGAGTATGGAGCCGGTCGCTCAGAAAGTCGTGGCGTGCTGATGAGCGTAATCTAGCCTAGGAATCAACATACAGCTGAAAGATGCTGGTGTTGACCGCAATATCCTGAAACAGGATGGAAACGCGAAAAAAAAAAAAAAAATATGTATTTCAGCGGATATCTACAAGGTGGAAACAAGAAAGATGGGAGACGTTTCCTTTTGACTGAAATTGACCTGGAACAGATATAATTAAGCATATCCCTACAAGGTGGAAACACGGAAGATGAAGATGGATGACCGGGATTTAAACTGCCTGGTCACATACATACATTAACGAGCCCCCCCCCCCCCCCCCCCCACTACCACCGACCCCCGCAGATGAAAACGAGCAATATGGAATACATGAGTTTGATTGATCTGTTCTTGCAAATATATATCGCCGCCCATCCATACCTCCTCCCCCCCCCCTTCTTTTTTTGCAAGGTGGAGACATGGAGACGGGAGACAGATGATTTGGGCTAAACATGACCTCGGCACAGATATGTATCAGCGACAGGCACCATATGTTACACAATAAGACAGCAAATTTAACTTCTGGCCCTCTATGAAAGTGGAAGATGGCAGGCGGAAAGGGAAAGTCGCGACACGAGCTTTTTATCACTCGGACATCTCTCCGTGAAAATATGAATATATTTGACTTTTGGCACTCATGTGCCTTATATGTGTGGGTTTCTTGTAATATCATAACATATCTGTCTCATATATGTATAGCTATATTATGTCCTTTACAGAACAAACAATCAACCTTGCATATTTTTGGGCATGTGTTAATTTCTAGGTAATCTTACGGTTAGTAGTTTGTCTTTGCTTTCTGAACAACCGACACTTATACCAATGTGAAAATTAATGTAAGGCGGCCAGCTTCTAAATCGACTGCAAATGATTTCCAACCCGGCAGAAAGCAATGGTAAACTACTGAACGTATAACGCCTAAACATTAACGTGGGCTTGGGGTTGATTGCGACGTCCTGCCAAGGGGATGCACAATTTTCAAAATTCGGGATTGAGAATTTGCCTTCACTGCCCTTGACCCACAGACGCCGACTTTGAGACACTGCTTCCGTTATTCGCCTGTATTCCCGCTGATTTTTTTGCCATACTAATTATTTTTTCTCCCTGTTTTTCGCTATTACCGAGGTGTCATATCTTACCTTCCTTTCTGTTCTCACTCAGACATGCACGGTAATATCGCTAATAAAGGCAGTCCTTTGCTTTCGCTTAATGGCATTCCTGCAATCTTTGGCGCAACGAAGTTGGTTAAAGACTTTCTATCAATCAATCAGGTGCCGTCTCCACAATGAAGGTTTTCTGCAATGGATCTCCAATACTGTCTGTCTCTCACCCTGAATGTACATTTTGTCAGGCTGATGTTCGTCCATCTCTTGATGTTAACTTCCCACTTGTATCGTTGTCTACCTCTTGCTCGCTTGACCTCAACCTTGCCCCCCCCCCCCTCATTATGGTTTTTATAAGAGTATCATGACTTTTAGCGTGGCCGAAATATTTCACTTGACTCTCCTTTATTTCTTTCATCAACTCTCTCTTCATCCCCAGTTTTTCTAGAACCATTGCATTTGACTGTTTTGTTTCCATTAAATACGGCATATTCGTTTGTATATCCACATCTCCAGGACCTCTATTCGATTTTCTTGTTGTTTGTTCAATGTCCAGGTTTCCACGCCATGCAGTAGCGTTGAATATATTTATAGCATTTAACAAGTCTCATATTTTGTTAATCTCTCTAGATGTTAATACTGATTTCATGCCGTTGAAAGCATTTTTGGCCATTCCTATTCTCTTTTTGATGTCTATTTCACTTCTGCCAACATCTGTTATTATATGTCCAAGATAGTAGAAACGTGTTACTTGTTCTAGTATATCCTCGTTTACTGTGATGTTCATTGATCACCTTTCCATTCCACTGCTAATTATCATAGTTATCATTTTTTTAGATGCAGACTTTATATTGTTTTATCAAGCCATCCGGAAATTCAGTTACCCGTTGTCTTGTGGAGCTATCTCTACGTCAATCAGATATGCTGTTTTGGTTATGGAACTATCTCCACATCGAAGATACATGCTGTGATGGTTGTGGAACTATCTAAGAATTCATCTCAAACTTGATGAGAAATGTTTTATTGGTTGTGATGCGGCAACCTGTGATGGTTATGAAATTATCTAAGAAACAATCTCCAATCTCAAGAAAAATGTTACGTTAGTCGTGGAACTATCTCCATCTCGAAGAGACATGTTGTGTAAGATGTAGAGCCCACTCCGACTTCTGAGGTACTTGTAATTTACGTCCCCAAGTCAAGGAAGATACGTCAACATTTTAATTCAAAGGACCGGTGTAGAGGCTAAACATGCAGCCTCAGCATCCGCACAACGGAAGTTTAACAGCAAAAGCTATTATCCATTCAGTCATTCAGAGCTCTACTCTGAATTATAACTCTTACGTGGGTGCATTAGCGCTCAGTTCAAACACAGCTTGCATCTACAGGAGTGAATTTGATTTAGACACTTTACTCAGCTGAGTTGAGCTATTAGTCCTCCCAAACCAGCTGCATAGAACTGTGTGCTCTGTTTTATAAACCACGTTTTCACTTCACATTCAACTTCGACGTCATTCGCGAAATGTCTTCCGCCAAAGTGGGATTTCAGTGGACCAAAAAGGTGAAAATCGCTAGGGTCTAAGTCGGGGCTGTAAAGGTGGATGTTCCAAAACTTCCCACCTTAGTTGGTTAATTTTCTCCTGAGTTAATCGAGCCATATGTGGTTTGGCATTGTCATGAAGAAGCAACACTCCTCTAGTCAGCAGTCCTGGACGTTTTCTTCGAATCGCATCATGAAGTATCGATAGAACTTCACAGTACGATTCAGAATTCACATTGTCGAATCTTCGTGGGTGACATTATGTCCATAACGATCAGTCACCTTTAACACTACTACCCAACTTTCAACAACGAACGTAAGCAACGTATAGCACCAGATAAATTCATCTCACCAAAGCCTGGATGTCGTGAACCTTACAATAACTACTGCCTTTATATCTTGGATATGTGAGTGAAAGAGGAAGGAGGTGGAGGAGGTGGAGGAGGCGGAGCAGGATGAATCGGCAAAGAAGCATCAGGAAGAGCAGTTACAGAAACAGCAGGGGAAGGTAGAGAGGAAAGAGCAGGAGAAAGAAGAGCAGAAGGTGGAGAAGAAAGAGCAAGAAAAGGCGGGAAAGATAAGATTGAGGAGAATGAGCAGAAGAAGGAGGGGAAAGAAAGAGCAGGATGAGGTGTATGAGAAAGAGGTACAGGAAGAGCAGGAGGGCGAGGAAAAGGAGCAAGAGGTCGGGATGTGGGGAAGGAACAGCAGGAGCAGCAAGAGAATTATAAGCAGCAATAGCATGCGAAAATAATAAAGACGATAAATACAGTGCTATGAAGACAGTTCCCACCTGGAAGCAGCAGCAGCAGCACAAGAAGAAGAAGAAGCAACAGCAGAAGAAGAAGAAGAAGAAGAAGAAGAAGAAGAAGAAGAAGAAGAAGAAGAAGAAGAAGAAGAAGAAGAAGAAGAAGAAGAAGAAGACGAAGAAGAAGAAGAAGCTTCCTCTCTCTCTCTCTCTCTCTCTCTCTCTCTCTCTCTCTCTCTCTCTCTCTCTCTTCTCTCTCTCTCTATTTTTCCGTCTGCACATCTGTACATCCTTCCTTCTTGTCCATCGATCGCTCTGTCATCAATCTATCTATGTGTTTGTGTGTGTGTGCTCGCAAGCGCGAATGAGTGCATATGCGTGTATGTGTATTTCTTCACTGCTGTCAAACCGGCAGGACAACCATCTAACTGCCTCCTTGATTACATCAAAAAACAAGTTGCCAATTTATCATATTCAATTAGCGAGATATCGCAAAATCAACCCCCATCGCAAAACCAACCTCCCAGCTCAACTATTTAACATATCGATTGTCAGAAAAAAAGACAAATTGCGACAGCAATGACGTCAAACAAATAGTGCCTCCAGGTCCCCTCATCATCAACAACAACAACTACCCTTGGTCAGCTGTGTTTCTTAACTCTGAATGCTGCTTGGAATGTTGTAGTCAACCTTTTTTGTGTAGCTGACAGTATAGTTTCATCTGCTTTTATTTATGATACATAGCAGTATGATTGTTGATGCTGGCCTTGCTGTTGATGTGTTGTCTGATTAACAATTTATTGTTTATGTTTTCTTGTTAGGAAAATGTAAAAGCATATTAATAATCTGTATTGCCATACTGTTAAGGTAACATGTTTCTAACCCTTTGTCTGTAACAGCATATGGGTGTAAGAAAAAAGAAGATGCAAACAATAGATTGCACGATTTACTGCCTGGCATATTTCACGGCATCTCGTCAGGTACATACTGCAGAAATAAAAATACATAAACTCAAATAATTAGGAAGAGCAACGTCCTCCCTAGCCGAGGGGTTAACGTCTTTTTCCGCAATCCCGTATATTATCGTGAGTAAGGTAACCTGCGCGAGAATCGGTAGAGGTTCTCTTCGTTGGTAACTTACGGGGGTATGTGAGCCGGTCACTCAGAAAGCAATAGCAAACTACTGAGCGTAATCTTGCCTAGTACATCAGCTGAAAAATGCTGATGTTGACTGCAACGTCTTGTAAGGGATATGACAAATAATAATAATAATAATAATAATAATAATAATAATAATAATAATAATAATAATAATAATTAGATAAATCCGTCATGTTGAAATACATAGGAAGCATGACATTACATAATCTGTGTCTAAACGCACATGAGGTAGGAGAAATGACATCAGAAAGAGAGACTTTTTGACGGAATATGATGCAAGCGACGATCTGCAAACGACCTGCTATATATTGATGATCTCTTTCTTTTTGGCTGCATCTGTGAGTGCCAATCATCGCCCATGAATATTTCAGTATATAAACACAGAATCCACAAACAATATGTCGCATGATTTATTGCCTGCCATACTTCGCTGCATATCGTCGGGAGCTATGTCATTACTTAGTTAACTCTGCAGTATGCACCTGACGGGATGCAGCGAAATATGCCAGGCAATAAATCGTGCAATTTATTGTTTGTGGCTTATGAATTTAAATTCACTTACGTGAAACATTATTTTGAATTTTCAATTATTTAAAACTAGCTGCTCAATGAAATGGTGAGCAATCAATAAAGGTAAAAGGAGTCGTTATCACATTAAGGAAGCTGAATACACACAAAGAACACAGAAACACCAATATACCAGTACAGTCACATGTACGACTTGTAATCACGAGAACGGATACGGCATCTTATCTATATTGAGACAAAAGATGAGGCACGGCTGTCCAAGATCACACCTTGATCACACGCTAGACTGCCTCCAGCTTCTGAAACTTAAAACCTCATCATCTCGATTGGGTGGGAAACAATGGACCGCCCTGATCGCCTCGGAGTTGAAGGCTTGCAGGCGTGTAATTTCTTCCTAAACATGACGAAGTGTGCGTCACTGATTGTCTGTCTAAATGTCTGTCTCTATGAATGTGTGTCTATATGTCTGAATGTCTGTCTTTCTTAGCGTCTGTCTGTTTGAATGTCTGTCTGTTTGAATGCCTGCCTGTCTGAATGTATTTCTGTTTGTCTGCTTTCCTAAACATGAAGAAATGTGTGTCATTGAGTGTGTCTCTTAATGTCTATCTTTGCATTTTAATCAGGTCAGTATATTTAGTCGGCATCTTTGGTAACAAGCCATTGAATAGTATCTGGACATTTTGCAGATGAAGAAAATGTCAGTGTGCAGTTTCCAATCCCGCAAGCCGCATTTGAGACACATAGCTGCGCGCGGACGATTTGGAAGCCTTGCGCTGGTTTCTATACAATGGTATAAGCGCCAGTCGTTAAAATAGCTATGGCAAACTACTGAACGTAAACGGGGCAAGAAATCACAAACAGCTAAAAAGTGTTGGTGTTGATTGCGACGTCCTGTAAAGCATATGCAGCTAGCTTTTAAATCGAATCACTACTAATAGCCACAAATTATTAAGATATGCCGAGACTTCTGCTATCTACTGGGTAAACCACAACTATGTAAGCAGAAAGTCTTGATGGCCTCTTTAAAACTACCGTGGTGACATTCAACTATGTAATAATGTGTCAAAAAGCAAGTGCCCTTACATATCAACTATCACCCAAACTTAAACACCAAAATATACTCATGTCCTTATAACAACAGGTAATAAACAGCATATTCACACTAACCCTATGCTACCAATCTCAAACTTGGACATCCAAATTACACTTTCGCAAAATCAATACCTGTGAGATGAGATGCCCGAGGAGAGCTGCCAATTTAACAATCCGAGACCGAGTGAAAAATGCTGTTATCAGACAGACGGTGGGATCAACACCTTGTGCCACATTTATTGAAAGACGGAAGATCAAATGGTTTGGCCATAACGTTAGACTGCAACACCAGCAACTACCAGCACTGGCCTTACATCAAAGATCATCTGTGACGAGAACAAGATGACGCCCGAGAATAAACTGGATTGACGACATCAAAGACATTGTACAATCACACGGAATGACACTATTCAGTGCCAATCATCGGGCACTGGAGCGCCAATTAATCCTCCCCTCGATGCTTCACAGCAAAAGTGGAAGATGATGATGATGATGATAATGATGATGATGATGATGATGATGATGATGATGATGATGATGATGATGAACAATGTGTTTTGTTTATTTCTTCTGAAATTATTCATTTCGTTACTTAATTATATGTTGGACTTTTTGTGCAGTATGCACCTGGCAAAATATGCCAAGCAATAAATTGTGCAGTATATTATTTGTGTCCTCTTTATTCAAATTGTATGTGTGTATTTATTTGCAAGTTATCGTGAAACATAAATAACGCATAAACTAGAGATACTGGATTTACGGCACTCTTAGGAATGTATGAAGCGCCACCAACTACCAGCACTGAAGCTACATACAAGAAGATCTGCTGCAACAGAATGCCCGAGAACAAAAAACTGGATTAACGACATCAAATACATTGTACAAACACAAGGCATGACACTATCCTGTGCTAACCACCGGACACTTGAGCGCCAATTGTTCCTCCCCACGACGCTAGACGGCAAAAGTGAAATGTTGATGATGTCGAAGATGACTTAGGAAGGTGATAATGAACGCGAAGTGGATGAAGGGAGGGTAGAAAGAAACCCATGAAATGAACTGTATCTGATGTCGCGGGGACACAAGGGATTACGAGACAGGGCCCATTACCTCTTCTACACGGAGATTTGGGAATGTTAATTAATCACGGTGGCCTCCCTTTATATCTAATTTCGGTTCACGCTAATTAAGAAATAAATAAATGGGTGGATGCAATGGATCGATAGCTGCAAGTATATACATATAATTTCTGTTGTTTATCTAGAAATCATTTTTCCTCTTCTTCGTTTTGCCTATTAACCCCCCCCCCCCCCCACCCCCCCCCCCACCCCAACCGCCTATTGGGACATACTATTCGAGCATACTACTCGGACATACTACTGAAGATTAAATGGCAAGACAAGATCCCAGACACTGTAGTCCTAGAAAGAGCGTCCATGCCCAGTATCTACACTTCAGATTCGCTGGGCTGGTTACTTAACTCACATGCCAGATCACAGGCTCCCTAAACGAATATTTTACGGCGAGTTGCGTTGTGGTAATCGCTCCCAAGGCGGCGAGAGGAAACGCTTTAAAGACACTGAAAATCTCACTGAATGCTTTTGGAATTCATCATGACACCTGGGAGGCTGCAGACAGAGACCGAAATTCGTGGCGTGCATCATTACGCAAGGGTGCAGTCACATGTGAGGCAACCAGGACTGCAAGAGCTGTGAAGAAAAGGCAGTATAGAAAAACCACTGCAGGAAATCCTCCTCCAGAAACGTCAAGCATTCTTTGTCCACATTATAGGTCCAAAATAGGCCTTATCAGTCATCTTAGAACTCACGGCTCCATACTTTCAACCCCACTGGATGAAATGAACGGTCATCATCATTCTTGATGGACAAACAACAGCAACAGCAACAACTATTCGAGCACTTCTATTTGCTGTAGACATCAATCAAAGAATGTTTGTAGTTTAATAGTCATAGTTGTATTCATTCTTCAAGTGTTTGACCCATACAGTAGTACAGATTTAACATTGGAGTTAAATATTCTACTTTTGTTGCTCAGTTTAATTTATTTTGACTTCCCAAAATGTCCCTGGTATAATAAAAGTACTCCTGCCATGTGATTTATTATTTTGATATCTGTATCTGTTCTTCAATCTTTGCCTACATTACTACCTCAATAGATCATCAGCAAGTGCCCTGCCAGCTGGCGTAGGCGTTCATGGCTCTCCACAGATCTGGGTCGTTGGTGTTCTGGATCAACTCTGCTGATGGTACTCCTCCATGCCACCGTCTCAATCCATCCAGCATCATTTCTCTTGATCTGCCTCTGCCTCTTTTCCCCTCGATCTTTCCAGTTGTCACGATGTTCTCCATTGCCTCTCTTCTCATCACATGACCGAAGAAAGATGTTTGTCTCTTTCTTATTGCTGTATATAATGTTCTAGTTTCATTAGCCTGTTTCAGGCAGTCGTTGTTAGTTACTTTGGCATTCCAAGGAATTCGCAACATTCGTCTCAGGAACCACATCTCTGTTGCTTCTAATTTCTTCTTAATTTCTTCGTTTACATTCCAAGATTCACTGCCATACAACAAAACTGGTTCTACATAGCATTTCAGCACTCTCATTCTTACATTCAGTGATAGTGACTTATTGCATAAGGTACTCTTCATTTTCTGAAATGCAGCTTATGCTTGCCCTATTCTGCTCTTAATCTCTGTTGTACATCTTCCATCTGATGTTATAAATGCCCCTAGGTATTTAAAATTATCTACCTCAATAGGTGGGCTGTTTATGTGTTTGTGTGTGTGTGTGTGTGTGTGTTCACTCACTTTAAACTGAAGAGTAGTCCGTACACGTTCTACTACTTCTAGTGCTCTGGACTGAATTTTGCGTATGGATAACATGTCCCTTATACCACTGTCCCTCGCCATCAGACGAACTCACTCCAACTTCTGAGGTACAGTAAAACTTCGATTAACCGTCACCGTTTGGACCAGGGCTGTGACGGATATCCAAATAAACGGATAACAGAAAGCCCATAACACATATGTACAGTAACGTGATTTAACTCCGGGATTGCGACGAAAATGAAGAAAAAAAATATCCTTTAAAAGTGAATCATAGATACATATTGTATTTAATTTTACATAACAATCAATATAAACTTCAATATAAGAGTAGTAATGTATAGAAATGTATTGTAATACTAAAAACCTACGTTAATTTTAAATTATCTGTCATCTCCTTATGTGTCTTTGAGGCTCGAGATTTCTGTGCAGCGATGTTCCGTATGTTACACGGAAGTAGATCTGTGTTGCATTTGTCTCCTCTTGGATTTCAACCTAGATAACTAGATAGCACTGTGATAACGTTGTTTCTGCTTCTGGGTGGCTATTTCCAGGTTTTGGGTTAAGAATTGATTCTTAATCGTCATCAATTTTGTCTTCTTCAATGGTAGTCACACTAGAAACAATTTCATCATCGTTCAAAATGTCAAAGCCTCAATCCATTCCGTCACATTCCTACTTCTTCTGGAGTAATGTTTCCACTGTTTATTCCTACATTGTTGCACAGTTGCACAATTTAATCAACACTAACAGTTTATTGCACCCAATATTTAGGTTAGGCACTCTAAGGTCAGCCCAGGCAGTGGCGACATTGAAAATAGCGTCCTTTATGTTGTTTCTCTTCTTGTTTTTAAAAAGATGATGACGAATAACATAAACTGACGGTTAAAATAGTGACGGTTAATTGAAATTTCAATGTAGCTGTAAATTATGTCCCCATGGACGAGCATAGGTGTATGATTACGTCCCTTGAAGATCCATTTCTTAATTGGTCTCCTATTTCTTTAGCCCTGGTGGTCCAGAAAGAGCACTGTATACTTATACTATTAGTAGTTTTCCTATGTGTCCTATCCTGCAACAGCTTGTTTTCCACATGCCTTAATTTACTTACCCGATTCACACAGAAATGTATGGCGGTAAATGAGAAGTGTCACATTTATGACTTAAATGTTGTTAATGTATTAGCAGACATGTTGTATTATATATCAAATTGAAAGGTGTTTCATGGAGAAAACTACTGTATATACGTCTATGGCAGAGACGGGAAGTCGCTTGAGGCTATTAATCAACCCATGACAATTAATCAGTTAAATTTCGTAAACTTGGGTCATCAGTTCTACTTGGTGTATATTTAATGACTGTGGCGTTTTTGAAAATATTGCCGTTCCAAGTTTTGTATTCACCCTCTGTGAACTCATGCAACATAAAAGGTAAATACAAAACTTGTAACGGCAATATTTTCAAACACCCCAGTCATTAAAAATGCACACTATACGTTAGCGACTGTGCATTGCTATTTCCAAAATTCAGCACCCTTGGGTAAGGTGATGTACCCGTTTATACCCCCGATTAGGGTTACGTGAAGCCATGGGTGCGAGTGGTGGGTAGAATTGGAGAGCAGCCGACAGATAGTTATAGGTTATGGTCTCCAATTTAACGAGGTTCTCTTCTGAGACAATGTCTACGGTCATTGAGCAGTATGGTCACTGCTGAGAAGGAAAGCAAGGGCAAACTAACTTCTTTACATTTGTCATATTTCGTCGATTCATAGAGAATCAGATAAACTGCGTGAATGATTGTTTCATCATAGGAGCATTCTCGCCCGGTAGAGATCGTATCCTCATAAACAGCAGATTTCGAAATGCCTTAAAAGTCGCAAAAACTTTACCAAATGAAGACTGCTACAGTGACCACAGATTATTTATAAGCAATTTACACATAACATTAAGGAAGCTCAAATATACACCAAGAAACACAACATTTGATTTTGGGTGCGTTGAAGAGTGTGGAGATAAAAGATGAACTCAACTTAGAAGTAATGAACAAATTTGATGCATTGTCTGATAAAATCTCTATGTCAAGTTGTCAGTGACTAGTTGGAAATATTAATGAACTCAGTCAGCCAGGCTGCAAATACTACTATCCCAAGACTGAAGGTGTAAGAAATGGATGGCAGAAGACATCTTAAAACTAATAGAAATTAGAAGAAATTACAAAAATAACCATGACAAATATGACTAGATTCACAGGAAAATTAGGAAAATGTGCAAAGAGGCAAAAGAAGCATGGCCTGAGGAAAATTGCAGCGAAATTGAAAACCAACATAATACCCGGAATATCAAATTAATGCACAAAATAATTAATGACATCACTAAGAAAAGAACACACACATCAACGGGTTGCCTAAAAACCAAACATGGCAAAATCATAATAGAAAGAGAACAGGTTTTAAATGCATGGTCATATTACATGAAAGACCATTATAACGATACAAGAGAGGAACAATATATTTTAAATAATAATTACAGACCACCAATTTTGAAGATTTAATAATATAAAAGCTGACAAGACCCCGGGTCCAGACATCACAAGTGAAATTATCAGTGCCTTAAAAGAATATGCAATAGACCAAGTTACCAGACAGCTGAACACAATATATGGTAATGGAGATATACGTCCTGAATTATGTAAATATATATGTTTTGCAATTCCGAAGAAATCGGAAGCCTTGGTATGCGATCAACATCAAACAATTATTACAATGAACCACATCACGAAGATTTTGCGGCGAATCATCATGCAAAGAGATAAGGTGGAAAAACAAACACACCAAAATAGGGGAAGAATATTGTGAGTTTGTAGACGGCAATGGTACAGCATATGCGATGTATTTGCTGAGAACGTTAATGGAGCTATCAAGACTGATAATGATGTAGGTCAATATCAACCTGTTAAGGGAGGTGTGCGAAGGGATGTGTAATGTTTCCAGACTCTCTCTCTCTCTCTCTCTCTCTCTCTCTCTCTCTCTCTCTCTCTCTCTCTCTCTCTCTCTCCCCCCCCCCCCCCCCCCTCCTATATAGTGAAAATATGATAAGAAATTTAGAAAATATGGAGGATTCGCCTTTACGGGGAAATGACATCAATAATATTAGATATGCAGATGATCAGTATTTGTTACAGACAACGAAAAGGAACAGCACCATTTAGTAGATCAGGTTATGGTATATAGCTAATAACTGGGGTTAGAAATAAATTGTAAGAAGGCGTCGATTATGGTCTTATCTAATAGGAAAGAAATACCACAATGTAATAAATGGGTAAGTGAGAATATTCTTAAACAAGTACATGGATACAATTATCTTGGAACAGACATAACATCAGACAGAAGGTGCCTTGAAGAGAATACAATAAGACAGCAAAGGTAGCCTTTTTCAATCTGGAAAATATACGGACCAATAAAAAGATGTCAATTGTAACGAAGAAAAGAGTGTTGAGGTGCTACATAGAACCTGTACTTCTGTATGGATGTGAAGCGTGGAAAATTAGCAGACTATCTGAAGAAAATTTACTGGCAGCGGAAATGCGGATTCTGAGGAAAATGTAAAGATACCATGGCCAGACACAAAACCAAATGTGCAAGTCCAAGAAAAAACAAATGAAAACAGTAAACTGATTAGAGAAATTACACGTAGACAGCCAGGATTTGTTGGACACGTTTATGAAAAGAAATAAAACTTGATAACTTGGTGACAACTGGAAATATTCAAGGGAAAAGACAAAAGGGAAAGCAGAGAAGAAAATATCTGGAAGGCTTAGCCACATGGCATGGTTGAGACAACAAGACAGCTGATCCACAACTCTGGTGATCGTGTGAGAAGGCGAAACTTTGTTCGCCCACGCTTATCAGCATGGCAAATGATGATGATTTCTACGAGGGTAAGTTAATAAGTAAGTCGCAAATGGCTGTAGAAAAATAACTACATATGATAACAACTTGAAACCAGTTTATTTTTATACACACATTATCCTTTATTTTTCAGTATAATTTCCACCAATATTGATGCACTTATCCCATCGTTTTATCAGTCCTACCAAACCGACTCAAAGAACTGCGTGCTCAGTTTTCCAAACCACGTTCTCACTTCACATTCAACTTCGGCGTCATTCGCGAAATGTCTCCCGCCAAGGTGGGTTTCAGTGTTTATGTTGACAAATGTCTGTCCCGTAAAGCGGTTCATAGCTGGGTAGAAAAAGTTACGAGGGCTAGTCAATAAGCAGGTCACAAAGTTCTGTGGGAAAGCCGGTAAATAAAAACAAAGCACGCAGTTCTATGCAGCCGGTTTAGGAGGACTGATAAAACGATAAGATAAGTGCATCAATATTGGTGGAAATTATGTTGAGAAATAAAGGGCCTATGTATGTATAAAAATAAACTGGTTTCAGGTCGTTATCCTGTGTAGTTATTTTTCTACAGCCATTTGTGACTTACTTATTGACTTGCCTTCGTATTTTAGTCTTGACAGTTGTGACAGGCACCGGTTAATGAATGTTTGTATATTGTTGGTAAGTGTTTTAGGTTTCTACATGTTTTGTGTGCACTAATTTGACGGTAGGGCTCAATATTCTTAAGGAAAGAAGCTACGTGCTCAGTAATTTGCATGACTCATGTCGCATTGAATATAATATACAGGCGCAGGCACAATGTGGGTTAAATATATTGTGGGACAGGCAGGAAGATCAAGTAAGCATTCAAGCACACACACACACACAGACTGACTCACCTATCACCAGCCGACTGACCCACCTACCCACCCACACAGGCAGACCGAATCAAAGATTCATCAATCCACCCACAGAACCGACGTACCCACCAACCTACGAAATGACCGATAGATAGACAGACCGACCTACTGACCGACCCACCCACCCACACATCCGCCGGTCGACCGATGACATCACACAGCCATCGACCCATCCACCGACCGACTTAGTCCAGAGTGAGTGATCCATCTAAGGACCGACTAAACGACAGACAGACAAGACACCCTTGGGATTCTAACACTAATAGAAACTTGACTGGATAATTTTCTAGCGGTGATAAAACTCACTGTCATACGTGTTATAAAATAATTGAAAACTCATCGGGATCCCATTAAAACTATCATCATCATCTTCATTACCAAGTGCCCTGCCAGCTGGCGTAGGCGTTCATGGCTCTCCACAGATCTCGGTCTTTGGTTATCTGGATCAACTCTGCTGCTGATATTCCTCCATGCCACCGTCTCAATCCATCCAGCATCATCTCTCTTGGTCTGCCTCTGCCCCTCTTCCCCTCGATCTCTCCAGTTGTCACGATGTTCTCCAATGCCTCTCTTCTCATCACATGACCGAAGAAAGATGTTTGTCTCTTTCTTATTGCTGTATATAATGTTCTAGTTTCATTAGCCTGTTTCAAGCAGTCGTTAGTTACTCTGGCAGTCCAAGGAATTCGCAACATTTGTCTCAGGAACCACATCTTAAAAACTTATAGTATAATAATCTTAATAACATACCTATAGAAAAACAACATGGCAAATCACCAAGCAAAAATAAAAAAAGAACACACACACACGCACGCACGCACGCACGCACGCACGCACGCACACACACAGAGGTCCCGAAGCAGGAACTTATTACGAGTCTCTGGTGTGCAAGGGCCATCACATCATGTAGGCCTGAATGCACAGATGAATAGCTGACAAGTCTTTTCCTATATTAGCGGTCGACGACCCCAGGCGTCGAATCCTGTCCAACCGCGCTTGTGACATTATCAACGATTATCTTAACTATTACTTCAACGTTCCCGCTACTCCTACTGACTTGCCACCTCCTAATAACAAAGAACAAACATATGCCGCCTTCGAACAAAAACATACCCGGAAGAAGGCGTCATTAAGCCAGATATATCAACAACATACCCGGAAGAAGGCGTCATGAGGCCAGATATATCAACAACATACCCGGAAGAAGGCATCATCAGGCCAGATATATTAATAACATACCGGAAGAAGGCGTCATTAGGCCAGATATATCAACAACATACCCGGAAGAAGGCGTCATGAGGCCAGATATATCAACAACATACCCGGAAGAAGGCGTCATTAAGCCAGATATATCAACAACATACCCGGAAGAAGGCGTCATGAGGCAAGATATATCAACAACATACCCGGAAGAAGGCGTCATGAGGCCAGATATATCAACAACATACCCGGAAGAAGGCATCATCAGGCCAGATATATTAATAACATACCGGAAGAAGACGTCATTAGGCCAGATATATCAACAACATACCCGGAAAAAGGCGTCATCAGGCCTGATATATCAACAACATACCCGGAAGAAGGCGTCATCAGGCCAGATATATCAACAACATACCCGGAAAAAGGCGTCATCACGCCAGATATATCAACAAAATACCAGGAAGAAGGCGTCATCAGGCCAGATATATTAATAACATACCGGAAGAAGACGTCATTAGGCCAGATATAACAACAACATACCCGGAAAAAGGCGTCATCAGGCCAGATATATCAACAACATACCCGGAAAAAGGCGTCACCAGGCCAGATATATCAACAAAATACCAGGAAGAAGGCGTCATAAGGCCAGATATATTAATAACATACCGGAAGAAGGCGTCATCAGGCCAGATATATCAACGACATACCCGGAAGAAGGCGTCATGAGGTCAGATATATCAACAACATACCCGGAAGAAGGCGTCATCAGGCCAGATATATCAACAATATACCCGGAAGAAGGCGTCATCAGGCCAGATATATCAACAACGTACCCGGAAAAAGCGTCATTAGGCCAGATATATCAACAATATACCCGGAAAAAGGCGTCATCAGGCCAGATATATCAACAACATACCCGGAAAAAGGCGTTATCAGGCCAGATGTATCAACAACATACCAGGAAGAAGGCGTCATCATGCCAGATATATCAACAACATACCCGGAAGAAGGCGTCATCAGGCCAGATATATCAACAACATACCAGGGAGAAGACGTTATCAGGCCAGATATATCAACAATATACCCGGAAAAAGGCGTCATCAGGCCAGATATATCAACAAAATACCAGGGAGAAGACGTCATCAGGCCAGATATATCAACAACATACCCGGAAAAAAGCGTCATCAGGCCAGATATATCAACAACATACCCGGAAAAAGGCGTCACCAGGCCAGATATATCAACAACATACCAGGAAGAAGGCGTCATCAGGCCAGATATATCAACAACATACCCGGAAAAATTGCGTCATCAGGCCAGATATATCAACAATATACCCAGAAGAAGGCGTCATCAGGCCAGATATATCAACAACATACCCGGAAGAAGGCGTCATCAGGCCAGATATATCAACAACATACCCGGAATAAGGCGTCATTAGGCCAGATATATCAACGACATACCCGGAAGAAGCGTCATCAGGCCAGATATATCAACAACATACCCGGAAGAAGGCGTCATTAGGCCAGATATATCAACAACATACCCGGAATAAGGCGTCATTAGGCCAGATGGCCAGATATATCAACGACATACCTGGAAAAAGCGTCATCAGGCCAGATATATCAACAATATACCCAGAAGAAGGCGTCATCAGGCCAGATATATCAACAATCAGAACACATAACTTTGAAACTTAACTGTTACCTATGGTTAAACGTTTAAAACACAAAGCATTTGAAAATGGTTAACATCACCCATATCTTTTGCTTTTGCTATATGTTATCTGTTGGGTCATCATCCTTGCACCCTGGACCAGTTCATAGGTGCTCAGTCCCCCCCCCCCCCCCACAACATATGCAACAGCGCGATGGCTAATAGTGCCATTTCTGTGCTGGTTAAGGAAGCCCCTCGTTCCCCCGATGTGCCTCTCGTGTCTGACCGTGCCAGTTCTTACTCCAAGTCTCTCATTCTAGACTACGA
This sequence comes from Cepaea hortensis, assembly GCA_963921405.1. Taxonomy (NCBI): domain Eukaryota; kingdom Metazoa; phylum Mollusca; class Gastropoda; order Stylommatophora; family Helicidae; genus Cepaea; species Cepaea hortensis. Next base: position 58,452,185 of record OY992896.1, read on the forward strand.
AGTGGATTCACTTGCGTCAAAGTCTTCAGCTCTCGACATCTCTCTAAGGGTGTTAATAACATCAGCGCGATCCATGGGCATGCCATCAGCAGGGAATGAGAAGCCAGCAAGTTTATCAGTTCATTCCTCTCAAAGCCCACATGTCCCTGGACCAAGATGAATATAACTCTACGGACAAAATACCTCCGCAAATATTCAGTCCACTTATATCTTCTATAAATGTGCATCATTGTCCATAAACACACAGTGCCACATTCCGTTAGTCTGTATGTGCAACTGTCCTGTCAATTTGTATGCGGACGCAAATTTGCAGCGGCGACTAAAAACGGACATTGCAGCGGAAGAGGATTGGAGAATGTAATTAAGTTTGATCGATTTTTGCCAGGGGATACCCAGAACGGAATAGATCTGAAGCCAAGGAGAAGAAAGATAGCAGGGGAGGAAGTAATGTTATCTAAAATGATGATATGGGACAGATGAGGAGTGTGTGAGTGGGTGGGTTATTCATGTGGGTGTTGCTTGAGGGAGTGACATGAGACAAATGAGAAATGGGTGGATGGGTTAGTAGTGTGTCTGTTAATTAAACGTTAACGTTAGTTGTATTTCCATTTACAGTACATTACACTCAACCCCAGTATTTTGGGGTTGTTTGTTATTTATTTGACACCGTTTACGTTTACTAAGATATCTTGGAGATATGATAAACTATGATAAATAGCAGTGTAATGGATAGGCCATCAATGAACATCACAGAAAACGGGGAGATACTAGTACAAGTAACAAGTTTCTCCTATCTTGGACATGTAATAACAGATGTTAGCAGACGTAAAACAGAAATCTTAAAGAAAATAAGAATGGCCAAACATGTTTTCAACTACATGAAATCAATATTAACATCTAGAGAGAGTAACAACGCATTAAAAATGAGCGTTGTCAAATTGTTTTGCATTTTCAATACAACTATATGGCGTGGAAGGATGGACATTGAACAAGCAATTAGAAAGTCGAATAGAGGCCCTGGAGATGTGGATATACAGGAGAATAGGTTGTATTTTATGGAAACAAAAACAACGGAACACAGCTTTTGTAAACTGGGAATTAAAACAAAGTTGATGAAAGAAATGAAAAAGAAGCAAGGGAAATATTTCGGTCACGTTGAAAGGCATAACACTTATATAACACCCATACTGGAGTTAAGGCTGAAAACAAGCAAGCAAGAGGTAGACAACGATAGAAGTGGGAAGATAACATCACAAGAGGGACGAACAGTAGTCTGACAGAATATATAATCAAGGCGAGAGAGAGAAAGTATTGGAGATCCATTGCAGCCAACCTTCTTCGTGGAGACGGCAGATGATTGATTGATTGAGTTTGTCATTGCTTTCTGAACGACTGATTCTATTACCATAGACATCAGTGGGAAACAATCTGTGTAATGTGGGTATGAAATGAGTTAAATGAGAAATGGGTGGACGAGTTAGTGATGTGGGTGTTACTGGATAGTATGAAATGAAGAGTGGGCTAGTGGGTTAGTAATGTGGATATTATTTCGAGGATAATGAGAATATGAAATAATTCAAATGAATGTGTTAGTAATTGTGGGCATTAAAAAAAGTTGATGATGATTTGTAATTGCCGGTGTTAGCTGAGGGTATGAAATGAGGTAAATGAGGGACGGGTGAATAGGTTGATAATGTAGGTGTTCCTTGAGGATGAGAAATGAGGCAAATGAGAAGCGGGTGAATGGATTAGTGAGTGTGGGTGTCACTCAAGATGAAATGAGCAAAATGAGAAGTGGGTGTAGGAAAACGGCGATTGGGTTATGGTATTTCAGTTGACGGAATTAGGACAGGTGAGAATTGGGTGGGGATGCTACGCAATTTGAACGTTATCTTAGAGCTGAAATGGGAGAGATTCAGAGTAGCTGAACAGAATTGAAACCGGCCACTCTGCTTCGGCTAGGGTGGAGGCTTCAATTCAGCAATCAAATATATAGAGCAATTGTTGGATTGTTTCCCCCAGGACATGTTGGTATGCTGGGAAACGAACAGGCAGACACATTGGCTGGGTCTGCACCCCTTGGTGGGGTATTGGTGCGTGATAAGCCAGATGTGGTTGCGGACATTTGAAATCGTGTATTTAGTGCAGCAGAACAGGTAGATCATCGCTACCTGGAGAGAATGGAGTGACCAGAGGATCTGGCCGACACTCAGGACTACGAGGAAAGGCCAGACGGACGCAGTATCAGACTTCTACTGGTACCAATAGTATTGGGACTCTTCACTGGCTGTTGTAGATAAGGACGGAGCACTTATGGGAATCTCCCGAGTGTTGTGATGTCGGTTTTAGACTCAATTCAACTCTGAGAGTCGAAAAAGAAACAGATTGGGAGTGAGTGGAGAAGTATGTAATGTGGGTGTTATCTCAGGGAATGACGTAATACCTATGAGGCTTTAGTAGTGAGGAATCGCTTGTGAGTGTTTTCAGGTGGTTATGTTATTATTATTATTTTTCATTTTTGCGTTCACTCGCTTTTAACCCAAGCCTAGTCCATGAACGTACTGCTACTTTTAGTGGACTGGTTTTTTTGTTCTTTTTGCGTGTGAATTAGCTTTTCCTATTACGAGTGCCCTTCGTCATCAGGCGAACACACTCCCACTTCAGACATATTTGTAATTTAGGTCCCCAAGCAAACGACGAGAAGTCAACATTTTTATCCAACTGACCGGTGTAGGGGTTGAACCATCTACCTTGGCATCAGCACACCGGAAGTTTAAGATGATGAAATGGGAAAAAATGTAGAAATATGTACATTACCTCATAGAACAACATGGGACAATTAAGTAGTGGACAAAGTGTCAACTGTCATTTACTGCCTACAAAGTAGATTGCTGTGCATGGCAGGGAGGTCTTGAGCCTGAGGAATTAAGGCCCCCTGGCTAGTGCAGTCGCCGCGAACTGTGCAGGTTAGGGTTTTCTTTTCGCCTCCGAAAAAAAAAAAAAAAACACACACACACACACCCACACATTACGGAGGATTCCAACCCGAGTCTCTAGAAGGAGAATCCGGCCATCTAGCCACTCGGGCAGCAGCAGTTCTGTGTAATTTTGGTATTATAATGTCAATTTTTCATAAATCATCACCACACCCCCTCCCCCACAATAGCACTTTAGCAACTAACAAAGGAGCACTCTTTGCTAATTTGTAATGAAAATAAACATAACACACAATGTTCACTCTGCCAGAGACACCCGAGAGCCCTATTGGCATAGAAAGGGTACATGAAATGGGTGGGAGATATAATTAATAGGCAGTTCACAAAACCGACCTTCAGCAACAGATGCGGGATTAAGATAAACGACGAGCGACAGAGGAAGGCGGATAGACACTTTTAAATTGCCATCGGAGGACACCAGACAAGAGTGCCAAAAAAGAAGTGAGAAAACAAAATCAGATCAGGGTAAATATGTGTGGGTAGATCAACAAGAGGAACATGCGTGGGAGCTGTGAAATAGCATGAGAAATAAACTCACAGTAGTGACTGGTACGTAAAATAAACTAAAGATAGGAGATACGGATGAATGTAACTGTGGAACTGGTAAAATGATAGATGGATATTTGCTGCAGGTGTGTCCAGCCTATGCTGAACAGGGATAATCAGTTTGGCTTACATCCGTTTCCTTTGTGGATAAACTCTATGGGGATGTTAATATGGACCAGTTGACTGTTGTTTTCTTTAACTATAGACCGGCTGACGTCTGAAGGTGTAAGAAGAAGAAGAAGAAGAAGAAGAAGAAGAAGAAGAAGAAGAAGAAGAAGAAGAAGAAGAAGAAGAAGAAGAAGAAGAAGAAGAAGAGCGTGAGATGTCAATGTCCACCAATCACGCAAAAAATGATACAGCTACATAAACAGATAGTTCAGGAAAAGGCATCCTCCGCAAGAAGCTATAAAAGGCTTCAGGTCCAACTGCCAGGCTTGCTTGCTTGCTTGCTTGCTTGTGTTCGTTGGCTTGAGCTCCAACGCGAAGTCCTGTATGTCGGATGAAGGCATCCTGTTGTCCAACATCAGTATGATGTCATACAGGACCTGAGGTTTGCGTGAGTATCCGTTGTCCCATGTCTGGCTTATTAGTGTGCAGACTGGTGGTTCCTCGCCGTACAGGCAGACACTCTCCGACTTCGGAGGACTCGGCGATCTTACTGACTTTAGCCAGGACCCCGAAGGGACCTGTTGCCCAGGACGCTCGACGAGGACGCGTCAATAGGTCTTGGCCAGTATATAACCAGACCATGGGCACCTTGGAAACACCTCTGCGTCCCATCTGCCAGGCCATTAAATGTAGTCAGGGAACTGGGTAGGGTAGAGTAAATTGTTCTTGGATAATGGCTCCTTTTGGTGGAATACAAGTAGGTAATGTGTTATATCTATAGATAATATGATATTACAAAAGTATGCGGACAAACAGGAGGGCCAAAGGACGAACCGTTGAAAGACAGGTGGACAGAATGAACGAAAGAACTAGCGATCAAATTTTAGTTTCATGGGGATAAGCATTGGGCACGCAGACCGACTGATATGCTGCCCTTCTTATCATACACCTATTCATTATTCTTTTCAAAAAGACAAACCGAGAGACAGTAGAGAGACAGACAGGCAGGCAGGCAGACAGGCAGACGAACGGATGGACGGACGGACGGCCGGACAGACAGACAGACAGAAAGACAAACAGACAGAGAGATATATGGATGGACGGGCAGGCGGGCGGGCGGGCGGGCGGGCGGGCGGGCGGGCGGGCGGGCGGGCGGGCGGGCGGACGGACGGACGGACGGACGGACGGACGGACGGACGGACGGACGGACGGACGGACGGACGGACGGACGGACGGACGGACGGACGGACGGACGGACGGACGGACGGACGGACGGACGGACGGACGGACGGACGGACGGACGGACGGACGGACGGACGGACGGACGGACGGACGGACGGACGGACGGACGGACGGACGGACGGACGGACGGACGGACGGACGGACGGACGGACGGACGGACGGACGGACGGACGGACGGACGGACGGACGGACGGACGGACGGACGGACGGACGGACGGACGGACGGACGGACGGACGGACGGACGGACGGACGGACGGACGGACGGACGGACGGACGGACAGACAGACAGACAGACAGACAGACAGACAGACAGACAGACAGACAGACAGACAGACAGACAGACAGACAGACAGATAGATAGATAGATAGATAGATAGATAGATAGATAGATAGATAGATAGATAGATAGATAGATAGATAGATAAATAGATAGATAGATAGATAGATAGATAACATAAACTAACTTACATCCATTGAGGGACACAGACCATCATTAACGCCGTGTTCCTAACCAAACATTAGATCTAAACAAGACATAACTATGTACATCACCGTCCAGTCTCCCGGAGATCCACAACTACAAAGTAAAAAAGCTAGCATGGGAGATGTCTTCGCTAAGAAAACTTGAAAGAGCCATTAGGGAGATTAGTCATTTGAAGGGACTTCTGTGATACTTAGATTTCACGTCGTTATCAATTGAGACGTCTTTTCGTATTGTGTTGCGGAAGAAATGTAAAGATCAAGCTGCCAAATATATCTCGGATCAAAGGTTCTCAAACTATATAAAGGTCGTAAGTCCTGACTGAGCCGAAAAGTGCCGAAGATTTTAAATGTTTTTAGTCCGCTTGCTTTGAACTCAAGTTTAGTCCATAAACGTGCTACAACTATTACATAGTGCACTGGACTGATTTGTGTGTGTGGATTAGCTTTCCCATTACTAGTGTCCCTCGCCATCAAGCGATCCCAATACGACTCATGAATTACTTGTAATTTACGTCCCTAAGGCAAGGACAAGAAGTCAATATTGTAGTCCAACTGATAGGTGTAGGGGTTAAACCCGGTTAAACCCGCTACTTGATCATCAGCACAATGGAAGTATAAGAGCAAATGCTCTTATCCATGTGGCTTTGCTGACATCTGTCAGCGCTGATTAAAACCGAAGCAAAGAAAGAGACTCAGCGAACCGAAAATCTGTTATCCTAAACAAAACCAATTGATATCTATGTGTAATACCGGGTGTATTTTTAATGACTGTGCAGTGTTTGAAAATATTGCCGGTCAAATTTTTGTATTTACTTGTTATGTTGCATGAACTTTACAGATGGAGAATACAAAACTTGAGCCGGCAATATTTTCAAGCACTGCACAGTCATTAAAAATACACCCTATACATGTACACCATTGGAACCGACCAATCATTTCTCTTCTTTAAATGTTTGTGAATATACTGGACAATGCATTACAGCCCGATGAGTTTGTTGTATGTTTATTATTTGACCTATGCGGGTTTAATAAAACAAATTCTGAGACCTGTTGTGCTATCTTAACGGTTAGATACGAATTACGTCCCAAAGAAAGCTCTTTATGTAATCTTTTTTTTTTCTTTTGGGCATATCCTTTACAGGACATAGCTGTCAACACCAGCATCTTTCAGCTGTATGTTGATTTCTTGGCAAGATTACGCTCAGTAGTTTGCCATTGCTTTCTGAGCGGCCGGCTCACATACCCCGTAAGTTATCGATGCGATTCGAACCACCGCTGATTCTTACCGTCATCACGTTAACCCACGAGAGTATAAGAGATTACGGAGAAAAGTCATAACCTCTAAGCCACGAAGCCGGCCTTTATGTAATCGGTTTTATTAAATCTATTAATCAAAATGGCATGATTGAAAGCACTTAATATTTATGTAAAGCGTGCTAGATGCTATATGCGTATGACATCTTAATTCAATTGTCATTTTGTTCTTTTCCTTATATGTCCTTTGGGAAGGTGAAGTCGTTATGTGGCAGCTATCTATCATGTGACAGCTGTGTGTCTGCTTTCCTGGCAATCAGACAGCCTGCTTATATGCCTGTTATTGTTATCATTGGTGTCATTGTTATTAACTGTCTGTCGATCGACCCGTTTGTCTGTCTGAATGTCTGTTTGTATGTATGTCAGTCCGTCTGCCTGTCTTTCAGTATGTGTGTATGTCTGCTAGCGTGTCTGTCTTCCCCTCCCTGACCTTCCGTCCGTCAGTCAATATGTCTGTATCCCTGACGGGGGGGGGGGGGGGGTATGGGGTGGCAGGCATTGATAGCACCTTTGGTAAAGATGACTCTCATGTCCTTTTCAGGACCCATCCCCCACTGGTCCAAGCCTGACACCCAGCTCGCGCCTGTGGCTCCTAGTAGCTGTCAGCATGCGACAGCCCTCCCCCCCCCCCCCCCCCCGGGCAACAGCTGTGAGAGGCTGGCTAAACCAGGCATGGGTATCCGATTTGGTGTCAAACCAAGCGGTAAACTAGGGTATGCCTACCCAGCATGTGAAGACAGGATTCGGCAGACTGCGCGGAAGAAATCATTCCTGATTCAACGGGCAAGACGGCGTTTACCTGCAAAGCGTTGTGGTACGTAATGAGCACGGCAAGGCACGTAGAGCGCCCTTGTCATCCACTGCACCTGTATTCGTCTCCAGTCGTCTCGACTTGTCTTGCCACTGGACTCAGATGGACTCGGGCGAGAGAGTGAGGTCAACGAATTGCGCAACTCTTCCTCACTTTAATCCAAGTCATCGCGCAAGTCATTCTTCATCCAACGTCAATTTCAAGGACGCGTCAATAGTCCACCTTTACAAACGTAAAGGAAACCGCAAATCCTGTGACAACCACCGAGGCATCTCCTTGCTTTCAATTGCAGGGAAGATACTCGCCAGAATTCTTCTCAATCGCCTCACAGCCCATATCGATCAAGGTCTTCTTCCTGAGAGTCAATGTGGCTTCAGAAAAGAACGTGGAACTGTTGACATGATTTTCGCTGCAAGGCAGCTGCAAGAGAAAAGTCAGGAACAGAACTGCGAAATGTTCTCCACTTTCATTGATCTTACCAAGGTTTTTGATACAGTCAGCGGAGAAGGACTATGGAAGATTATGGCAAAATATGGCTGTCCACGAAAGTTTGTCCAAATAGTGCGGCTATTTCATGATGGCATGCAGGCAAGAGTACAGGAAAATGGTGAACTGTCTGAACCCTTTCCTGTCACCAAAGGCGTGAAGCAAGGATGTGTCCTGGCACCAACACTGTTCAGCCTCATGTTTTCATCCATGTTGATTGATGCCTTCGAGAACGACGACATTGGAATAGACATCAACTACCGCATGGATGGAAAGTTATTCAATCTCAGAAGGCTGAAAGCTAAAACCAAAATTAACAGCGACACCGTCAGAGAGCTCCTGTTTGCTGATGATTGCGCTCTATACGCCAACTCAGAGGCGGACATGCAACATAATGTTTCAGCTTTCTCACATGCCTGTGCCAACTTTGGGCTCAATATCAATTTGGAGAAGACTGTAGTTATGTACCAGCCAGCTCCAGGGAATAATCACACTGTGCCGAATATCAAAGTGAATGATCATAGACTAAGTGTTCTGGACAAATTCACCTATCTTGGCAGCACTGTGTCACAAACTGCCACAATTGATGACGAAGTGAATGCAAGAATCTCCAAGGCCAGTACGGCCTTTGGCAGACTGTACAAGAACGTATGGGACAGAACTGGAATAAGCCTGCAAACAAAGCTAAAAGTCTACAAAGCAGTTGTATTATCCACACTGCTATATGCTTGTGAAACCTGGACTGTTTATCAGCGACACGCTAGGAAATTAAACCACTTCCACACAGTCTGCCTAAGGAAGCTACTGAAGACTAAATGGCAAGACAAGATTCCAGACACTGAAGTCCTAGAAAGAGCGTCCATGCCAAGTATCCACACTCTACTGATGAAGAATCAGATTCGCTGGGCTGGTCACTTGACTCGCATGTCACAGGCTCCCTAAACGAATTTTGTACAGCGAACTGCGTTGTGGTAAACGCTCCCAAGGTGGCCAGAGGAAACGCTTTAAAGACACTCTGAAAATCTCACTGAATGCTTTTGGAATTCATCATGACACCTGGGAGGCTGCAGCCAGAGACCGAAATTCGTGGCGTGCATCATTACGCAAGGGTGCAGTCATATGTGAGGCAACCAGGACTGCAAGAGCTGTGAAGAAAAGGCAGGACAGAAAAACCACATCAGGAAATCCTCCTCCAGAAACGTCAAGCATTCTTTGCCCACATTGTCAAAGAACATTTCGAGCCAAAATAGGCCTTATCAGCCATCTTAGAACCCACGGCTCCATACCTTCAACCCCACAGGATGAAATGAATGGTCATCATCATTCTTGATGGACAAACAACAACATCCCTGACGGTCTGCCACCCTGTCAGTCTGTCTGCCACCCTGTCAGTCTGTCTGCCACCCTGTCAGTCTGTCTGCTACCCTGTCAGTCTGTCTGCCACCCTGTCAGTCTGTCTGCCACCCTGTCAGTCTGTCTGCCACCCTGTCAGTCTGTCTGCCACCCTGTCAGTCTGCCTGTCTGTCTGTCTGTCTGTCTGTCTGTCTGCCTGTCTGCCTGCCTGCCTGCCTGCCAGCCAGCCAGCCTGCCTGCCTGCCTGTCTGTCTGACAGCCAACAGTAATGTATCATCGTATACAGTTGTTATGTGCCTCACTGTGCTGCTGCTGTTATCGTTATGTGCTGAAAGATTTAGGCGTGGACTGAAAGATTAAATGTATTATAATGTTGGAAATGGATGGAAACGAAGAAAGTAAAGAAGTGATTTATGAAAGGAAAGAGGGGCAGCAGTTACACAGGCAGACAGACGGACGGACGGACGGACGGACGGACAGGCAGGCAGGCAGGCAGGGAGGCAGTCGGACGGACGGACGGACGGACAGACAGACAGACAGGCAGGCAGCAGGTAGGTAGGCAGAGATGCTTATAGATACATCACAGTGACAGCATGAACAACACTACATCATTCGTATCGCTATATTTGCCAGTGGGCAGAAGTTGTGACAACTGGCACTGAACAGGTAACATGGTGTAGGGCTATTGAAGGTTGTGATATCAGGAATGTTGAGGCTGCTGAAGCTAGAGGTCGACAGAGCGAGAAAGTGCTGGAATAGTTAACTGAGTGGCATGAAATATAATTTTCAGTCGAAATTATCATAAATACAGAGTCAATATTATTGCGGGAAATGCTAAATAAATTCATAGTTTTGGAGTTGGATCCCACAAATGTCATCATCATCAGCATGTGCCCTGCCCATAAAAGAGAAGAGAAGAGAAGAGAAGAGAGGAGAGGAGAGGAGAGGAGAGGAGAAGAGAAGAGAAGAGAAGAGAAGTAGAGATTGATTGATTGATTGATTGATTGATTGATTGATTGATTAGGAATCGACATCACAGCATTCGGGACATTCCCATAAGCGCTCCGTCCCCATCCCCAGAAGCCAGCGAAGAGTTCCAATCCCAATAGTACCAGTAGCAATCTGATTATATGTGCGTCTCGCCTTTCCTCTAAGCGTCGAGCATCGGCCAGATCTCCTCGTCACTCCTCACTGTCGCATTCTTGCCAGACCATGGTGATCCATTTGCTCCTCCGAGGTGTACGCGTGCTCCCACAAGGCCGCAACCATGTCTGCCTTATCATGCATCAATACTCCACCAAGTTTTTCTGAGCCAGCCAATCTGTCTGCCTGTTCATTCCCCAGCACACCAGCATGCCCCGGAGAAAAGATCCAGACGATGCTTGCCACCCGTGACTTCTGAAGCGAAGCAAGCCACTCTGCACGAAGCCTGCCTGTCCTCACCCTTTCTGAGTCAGTTACAATCACGTGTGTGTGTATCGTATTCTCCATTCAGCGGAAAGCTGCACTGACTGCCTCCACCTCCATTCTTAAGCTGGATGTTGTGGTATCATATGTCAGGCTCTCCTGCACCAAACATCGACCATTAGCCTTTGCCAAGAACCCCCAGGCACTTCTACTACCTCTCAACACTGAACCATCTTTGTAGATAGAGCAGTAGAGAAGAGAAGATTACCAGTGCCCCTCGCCTTCAGGTAAACCCGTTCCGACTTCAGAGGTAGACTCGTAAACTACATCCCCATATCAAGAACGAGAAGTCAAAATGTTAGTCCAGCTGACCGGTGTAAGGGTTGAACCCGCTATCTCGGCACCAGCACACCGGTATTTAAGAACGAGCAGTCTTATCCATTCGGCCATACTGACTTCATGTGTAGCTCTTAAACCGGGTACATTGGGGCCCATGTTGTCTAAGCCTTATCAACGCGAGGCTGGCGGGAAAACTTGTCTCCCAGCCAGTTCAAATAGTAACACATCCTCGGGTACAGTGTTACAGAGACCCCATTCCCTTCTCCAAGTTACGAAAATAGCAGGGGCGCAAGACCAGTATTGGAACTTCCCATCTGCGGAGACGGGCATATTAGTGAATAACACAGTCATGATTCATCGCAGTACATAGAGACTGGCTAGGAATAGATCGAGCTTGGTGCTGTGTTAGTCAAGATGTTTTGGACACATTATGAGAAGTTGAGTTGAGTTGAGTTGAGTCAAGAACCGACATCACAGCATTCATGGTATTCCTGTAAGCTCTCACTCCTCATCTTCAACAGCCAGCGTTGAGTTCAAATACTAATGGGTCCCTTGCAATCTGATTATAAGTCCGTCGTGCTTTACCTCTGAGTGACGACTGTCGACCAGATCCTCTGACCACCCCATGCTGTCGCATTCTCTCCAGAGCATGATAGTATATCTATTCGTCTGCATTATTCACATCCGTCCAGAGGGCCTTCACCACATCTGCCTGATCATGCATTAAATTACCCCTTAATGATGCGGCAACACCAGAACCACACCAGAAAAATGCACTTAAAAACTTAATGACAACTAGTAAAACTGAAGGGAAAACAGCAAGTGCAATACAAAGACACATATACCTGGCATATTTTGGACAAAAACAGAGACCTAACTCAAGACTGCCGGTCTCTCTGGCCGAGGAGTTACACAACTTTCTCCCTAATCCCGTTTATCCACGCAGGGTCTCGCAGCGCGCGAGAATTGGAAGCGGTTCCACCCGCGCTAGTGACTTGCGGGATAACTGAGCCGGCCGCTCAGAAATCAATGGCAAACTACTGAGCGTAATCTTGCCAAGAAATCAACAATCAGCTGAAAGATGCTGATGTTGACAGCGATGTCCTGTAAAGTATAAGCAAACATTTTTATTTATTTATTTCTTCTTCTTCTTCTGCGTTCATCCGGATTTTTTTTTCTCGGATGTGACTGCGTTGTGCCTATTCACAGCAGAGCTGCATTCTTGCGCCGTCAGGCCGACACATCCGACTTCTGCGGGCATTTGTTGACCGGGTTAACCTTCCCAGATTGATTTATTTTAAGTCAAGACTATGGTGATCGTGTGAAGTGTCAAACCATGACCGCGCACACGTATTGGCATGGCACATGGTACTTATAATAGTAGCCTTTCCTTCACCGGTTGGAAGTATTTCATTTTAATCAGACCCCGATATAATTCCCCCGGAAAAATTCAGCTGTGAAACAGCTAAGTATAACACAGGGCTGCCAAATGCAGAAAGCCAAAGTGAATGCACATAGCTAATGGAAGCCGTAGGGTGTCCACAGACGAGATCTTTCAGCGGCAGCTAAAAGTTTCGCTGAACTGTTCCACGTAAACAAATCAAGGTATTTCAAGACGTCCGTACTGGTATATTGGGAGCCTCGGTGGCGTAGTGGTTAAGACATTCGCCTGTTGTTCGTGAGGTCAGGGGTTCGGTTCACAGCTGGGCGAATTCGGATTTTTATAGCCATCTTGGCCTCCGAGGACGATCCAGCCTCACATGGATACCAAGACTTCTTGGAAAATGGAGGGGAGCGGTGTGATCTTGATCTCATCACCGATCGAGTGCCGACTGTTCTATACAAATATGAGTCAAACGTCGTATACTCGATGCGCCCTAAAGCTTTTTTTTTCGCTCGATCGCTTTGAACGTAATCGTAGTCCATACACACTACTACTAGTAGTGCTGGGCTGAATTTTGTGTGTGGATTAGCTTTCCCGATTAACAGTGTCCCTCGCCATCAGATGAACCCACTCCGACTTCAGGTGTACTTGTAATTAACGTCCCAAAGTCAAGGACGAAAGGTCAACATTTTAGTCCAACTGTCCGGTGTAGGGGTTGAACCCTTATCTCGGCATCAGCACACCGGATGTTTAAGAACACGGGTTCTTATCTACTCGGCCATGCTGACATACCTTTATTATTTCGACCTGAAGGTAGTAAATTAAACATATAGGAAAACACACAGAAACACATCAGACTAACAAAACAAGAGACAATTCAGCATTCATGAAGCAGACTAACATTATAATGAGTTATTAATAGTCATAATAAATACATTGTCTTGAAAGAGTTTATTGCTAGGAGTCTGTGATGTGATACCGCCATCATAGTTTGCAAGCATGAGAGCCAGGATAAAAGATCGGTCAATCTTTACCTCACTTTGGCAAGCGAAGAGCTCGGGCGTCGAACCAGCGCCCGACAGTGCTCGCGCAGTTCTTTGTTAACTTCGTCAGCCCGCCTGCTTTATTAGGTTGCTGAAAGTAAACCCTTTAGCCACTTCCAAGAAGCTAAACATGGCTGTAGGCTGAAGAGAGTATTTAACTCATTATCATTGGAATCATCGTTGTCATCATCATCATCATCATCATCATCATCATCATCATCATCATCATCATCATCATCATTATCACCATCATGTGCCATGCTGTTAAGCGTGTGCGGTCATGTTTTGCCATCTCACTCCATCACCAGAGTCGTGGATCAGCTCCGTGTTCCTATCTCGACCATACCACGAGGCCAAGTCATCCAGGTATTTACTTCTATTCTTATCCGTTGTTCTCTGCCCCTTGATTTTGCCAGTTGTTACCAAGTTCTCTAGTTTATTTATTCTCATAATATGCCCCAAAATGTTGTCTCTCTACCCTTAATTTATTTAAACAGTTTACGGTTTTCATGTGCTTCTTGTAGGACTTGATCATTGGTTTTTCTGTCTATCCATGATACTTTTTGCATTTTCCTCTGATACCACATTTACACTATCGTTAGACGCTTTTCAGCTTGTCTACTCATTGTCAACGTTTCACATCCGTACAAAAGTACAGGCTCGATGTAGCACTTCAAAACTCTTTTGATCGGTATGTTTTCCATCTTGCAAAAAGCTGTCTTTCCATAGCAATTCTTGTTCTAATCTCTTCAAAGCACCTTCCATTACTGGAATAACAACACGGGTAACAATGATACAATCACGAAACACGATAACTTACATAAGGTATTCCAATTGTCGAAAGGTCTGCCACTGTCCTATAAGAACCAGAACCGGATCCAGCAAATTCAAACCAAATCCAGATGAGTATAGGCAAGTATATAATAACTGCAGTACGAATGTATCAGGCCAGTTCTCATGGATCGCAGGACGAAAAGCGAAGAAGGGTTCTTACTCTTGGTGGATGTCAAGTGAAAATAATCAGGCACTTATGTCTCAGTTATTGTTTGAGCTCTATAGCTGTTGAAAGCAACACTGTAAAATCACATTCTTATTAAACCTTATTTAACTATCGATTACACGTAAATATAATCTTTATTTAATTTGTCTGCAGTGGTTTTAGGGCAGTGAAAGCGTTTAACATTTCTCAGACATACCGAGTCGAGAGTTAGAAACCAGCTACAGACGAATAGGAAGCAGGCCGCCTTGTGTTGATGTCGATAGAATGAGCGTCGGAAGTTCAGAAAGCAATGGCAAACTACTGAAAGTAAAAGAAAATTGCTTAGTAAATCACAAATAGCTAGAACAAGTGGAGCTATTTGCGACGTCCTGTAAAGGACATGAAACTTTTTTTTTTTAAATTCAAATACTTGATTCATTGAGGAGCGACTAGCTAGGCGCTAGAATGCTGGATTCTCCTTCGGTTCGAATCATCGGTAAGGTGTCGAGGTTTTTTTTTCTGTCGGGTGCAAAAAGAAAACTATATCCTGCACAGTTCGGGGCGACTGTACTAGCCAGGCGGCCTTAATTCATCAGGCTCAAAGACTCCCCGGCCAAACAAAGCAAGGTACTATATTGGCAGTAATTGACAGTTTCGACAGATTCATTGACTTATTAGATTGAATTATTTATTGGTTTCATTAAATTAGTGATTGATTGAATTAAATTCAAGAACTACTGGTCATTGCCTGGGTATCAATATCAAATAGTGCAAAATTTCTCTTCTTACTGTTACATATGTAGACTTACAGCTCAGTGCACGAATTACATAGAACTATCTAGAATACCGATGTGAGTGTACTATAAATCACACATACCTTAAACATTCTGATCCCCACAGATATATCAAACAATAATTTGCGGGTAAGTTTTATACTTCTGTATATTAAGTACTTGTCAGACGGGTTTCCGTAAGGCCTACCAAATACCCACTGATGTTGTTATGATGTTCTATCATGACACGTGACATCCTATTGTCCACCCAGGTCCAGAGGTCCATGTGTGACTATTTCCTCTACAGACTATTGTCCTGAATATAACAACGTGATATGTGTTCTTAAGTCGACAGGAATATACAGGCCCTTTCTACCTGTACATTTCAGTTCTATCAAAACTACAGTATCAATATATTAGGTGATCATCAAAGGCCCGGCCAGCTGGTGTAGGCGTTCATGTCTCTTCACTGATCTCGGTCTTTGGTGTTCTGAATAAAGACTGCTGATGACATTCATTCATGATACCATATCAGTCCATTCAGCATCATGTATCTTGGTCTGCTTCTGCCTGTCTTCCCATGCATGTTTCCCATTGTCACGATGTTCTCTGACACCTCTCTTATCATCGCATGGCCAAAGAGAGCTGTTTGCCTCTTTCGTATTGTTGTCTATTAAGTTAACTGGACTTAAGTGTCGGCTTAAGAAAGCACTTACATACTGAATGCAAAAGCTTATTATTGGGTCACCGTGGCAGAGTGGTTAAGCCGTCTGTCTCGTACTCTGAAGGTTGTAGGTTAGTCTCCGGATACCGTCATTTAGTCCACAAATGCAGTTTTCGCTGAGACGCCTGGGGGTCGTCGCTGGAGCTACACAGTGCGTCCCATTGGGGTATAGTCACTCAACCCAACCTAACTAAGCGGTCCTATCTTGTAATATCTCCAGCAGCCCCCCCTCCCCCCCCCCATGTCCTCATAATATTATTCCCTGTCTGTAATTCTCTTCTCCAGGTGTGTTTAGGTATCCCGCTATCTCTCTTGCCTCTCTAGAGACCATCAATCGTGAAAGAGAGTGGGTTGAAGTTCCGGAAGACATGACGGACTGGCACAATGTAATAATAACACTGGGTCGTGAGTGCAGAGAATGGGCAGCGGGCCGCACTGAGTTTGAAGTGCAACAGCTGATCCAGAGCAACACACATCAAGGTGACATAGTCAACTACACTGATGGGTCAGTGATGAGAAACAGACGTAGTGGCTGGGGCTTTATTGCAAAGGCTAATGGGCGAGTCTTGAAAAAGGAGAGTCTGGCATATGAGACTACGACCTCCAGCATGAGAATGGAGGTGGAGGCAGTAACAGCGGCATTCCGGTGGCTAGAGGAGACTACTGCAAAACACGTTGTATTCATTACGGATTCAAAGAGTATGCTTAGCAAGGTGGAGAAAGGAATGTTTCGTGTGGAATGGCTCTCGTTGCTTCAGAGGTCACAGATCGTGAGAATTGTATGGATATTTTGCCCAGGCCATGTGGGTGTACGGGGGAATGAATAGGCTGATAGGCTAGCAGGAAATGCACACTTGGTGGAATTTTGCCTATGGACAAGGGGGGGGGGTGTGGCCGTGCGCTTGTGGGACCAGATGGAGAAGGCGGAGGAACAAATTGAGAACCCATATGTGGGAAGAATGAAATTGCGGGGGATCGGCAGGGGTTCTGGAAGAATCTCAAAACTGAGAGGGAAGACCAGGAGAACGTTTAATCAGATAGCGGTGGGAACGAATAGTAGTATGACTCTTCGCTGGCTGTTGAACGAGGGGACGGAGCACGTATTAGAATGTCCTGAGTGCAGTGGTGTCAGTTCTTGACTCAACACAACTCAACTCAACTCTCTTGCCTTGTGGATTCCAGACAATACGTATCTGATTATATTGTCCTCAGGTTTCCTCAGAGTGTCCCCTCCAAGCGCCTGCGTCTTTTCTTCACATTTTGGTTCACTAGAATTTGCTTAGTTCTCTCCATGAGCTCTATATTGGTGATTTTGTCATACCATTGTATTCCCACATTTCTGCGTAGGTACCAATTGGTGAATGTTTGTAGTTTCTTTAGTAAGCTTAGGCACAATAAAAAGGGAATTCAATTTACCTCAGCAATCTAAAATTGCGTTAAATGCAGGTGAGACCATCAATTTCAAATCAGGCGAGGAAAGCAAGGGGAAACTACAACATTCTGGTTTTAAAGTGCAACGGCAATTTAAGTGTTAGCGGCTGAAGAAATCCATAGTTAGTGTGCCACGCATGAAGCTTACGTATAGTCATTGTCGACTTCGTGTTCTAGAGGTTGATATAGGGCTGGAGTTAAAGGTAGCCTCTGATTCAACAGACGCTGAAGTTGATTCCAGCTGGCAGATTGGCAAATAATATACAAAACAAGGCAAGAAAGGAAGCATATCCTTTACAGGAAGTCGCAGTCAACCCCAACATTTTTTGGCTATTTGTGATCTCTTGGAGATCTTGGTGACAACTGGCAAGATCGAGGGGAAGAGAACAAGGGGCAGACAGAGACGTAAATACCTTGATGGCTTGGCCACGTGGTATGGTCGAGACAAGAACACTAAGCTGATCTACGACTCTGGTGATCGCGTGAAATGGGTAAACATGACCGCCTACGCTATCGACATGGAACATGATGATGGTGATGGTGATGATCTGTAGGCAAGTTTACGTTCAGTAGTTGGCCATTGCTTTCTGAACAGATATAACCTATATTGAGGCAAAGAGGTTTATAGAAAAAAAAACACTTCAAGAACAACGTTCAGAGCATCCAGTCCACCAGTTTCAAGTTGATTGTATATCATTTACAGGACGTCGTAGTCGACCCCATAATGTGTAGACAGTTTTTAATTTCTTGGCCGGTTTACATTCAGTAGTTTGACATTGTTTTCTGAACTACCGGCTCTCATTCCATTATATGAAAGCAATGCGGGCTGCTTCCATTTACCCTCAGCGGTGTGCGGGATTAAAAATTTCGTTCGTAACCTTTAGCCACAGAGCCATTTAATCCACCAGTAAGATGATATATATTACCAGCTCGACCGAAGTGAACCATTAGTCATAGTCAGACTCTGCACGGGACATAACAGGTTAACATATCACCTACAACTGTGTCAGTATAATGTGTTGGTTCGTCGAGACTCCTGTCTTTTTCACATGGGGCAGTGAGAAAGCATGTTATGTGATATTTACTGGCACAGCAAAGGAGCATAATGGGGCGACCCTTTGTCGTGAAGTTGGAACCCCGACTAACTAACTAACTAACTAACTAACTAACTAAACTAACTAAACTAACGAATCTAACTAACTGACTAACTGACTAACTGACTACCTGACTAACTGATTGACTGACTGACTGACTGACTGACTGACAGATGGACTAACTAATGTGTCAGTAAAATTATTAGCATCTAAACATTATGACATATTCTACAGGAGGGGGGAATTTATGAGTTTACCCGCAATGTTAGTATATCGATTTTTCAATAATTCAATCAATGAATCCAATTTACCATGCATCAAGTTTAACCTGCTCACAAACAATTATTTCTAAATTACGTTAATTTGCAATTCCTTTTACTCGAATTTAGGTTCCCTAGCGGGTTCCTTTCACACGCCAATCATCATCCTCATGTGCCTCGCAAGCTGGCGTAGGTGTTCATGGCTCTCCACAGATCTCGGTCTTTGGTGTTCTAGATCAATCCCGCTGATGATAATTACTTGGTTGGTTGGTTGGTTGGTTGGTTGGTTGGTTGGTTGGTTGGTTGGTTGGTTGGTTGGTTGGTTGGTTGGTTAGTTAGTTAGTTAGTCGACAGATCATTCTCACTGCACATCGAAACATTCAGTCCATAAGTGCTCGGATCCCCTCCTCAGCAAATCCCGCAGCGTGTAGCGGCTAACGACACCAGTTCTGTGTTGGTTTATTACTCTTCGTTGGCGTCCTGCGTAGTGTTCTTGTTTGGTCACACCTCTTTTAACTTGCTGTTCTCGCAGTCTAATCATGGTTGTAGATTCCCAGTCATCGCTTGATTCTCGTAAACGACTTACTTCTCATAGAGCATTCAGAATGTCTGCCTGGTCCATGGCTCGTCCGCCATCCACAGTAGCCCTACCTGCAAGCCTGTCAGCCTGCTCATTCCCTTGTACGCCCGCATGTCCTGGCACGAAGATGAACCAAATCTTTGCCAGCCGATACCACTCCAGAGACAGCAGCCACTCTCTTCGGACCCACCCCATCTCTATCATCCTGAGCATACTCATTGGGTCACTAAGGACACAAGCTCGATAGAATGTCTGTGTCTCGAGCCATGATATTGCTTTATTTACTGCCATGATTTCCATAGTCAGGCTGCATGTGGTCAAAGCAAAAGCGCCAGGCTCTTTCTTCACAGTTTTCCCTCCGGCCTGAGCCGTAAAGGCCCACGAGCTTCTCATTCCTCCGACGACTGACCCATCCGTGTAAATGACAGCATCATCCTCTAAAGAATTCTCGAAGATCAGAGCCTGTACTTCCGCCTCCACAGTAGTTGGATTTTCTTGTCTGCATTTCCTGTCAAGTTGGATGCACACTGAAAAGGATGTACAGAACTATGTTGGCACTTGTACCAACTCCTCGCCAGGTTCTAAGTCCTTAAGTGAACACACCTGCTGAAGAATGTCCTCGGCTTGACCTATCCACGACTTCCCTATTTTTAACCTGCTGCCCTTTATCTACTTAATCTCGCTATGCAGTGGTTGTTGTGTGTTTTCGTTGACTCTGAGATAGGCCCATGCTTCGCACATTTGTATTCTGACCCCCATGGTTGGAAAATCAAGAAGGTAGCGCAACGCCCCGCATGCTGTATTTCTTGTACATCCAAGAATGACGCGCATGGCTGATGATATTCCTTAATGCCACTGTCTCAGTCCATACAGCATCATTTCTCTTGTCTGCCTCTGCTTGTCTTCGTATTTATTTTTGTTTTTCCAATCGTCACGATGTATATACTAATTTTAACATAAAAAAGTAATATCTTCAATATTACTTAAGGAAAGTGCATCTAACAGATACTTATTAGATCCCCTATATTAATAGAGGTAGTGGCTTTCATCAGACGCTAATTGTCGATGCTAATGTACATTGTATATAATATAATCCCATATGAAGCCCCATTTCTGTATTTATTTATTTATTTATTTATTTATTTTTTTTACCTCTGCATTTTATCTGTCTTTGATACAACATCAGACAAGCAGTCTAAACGGCATTCATTTTAGATGGTTCAAATATTGGGAAATTATTATGAACTGGTTGGTTAATCTTAAATAACTGCTTTATGTATTACGTGGCCAGTTAATACACAGATAAATCCATTATATAAACTTAATTATCAAAAACACGCAAGAATTGAAATTTCCTTTGGCTAATGATGATAACATTTCACAACTAAATGAATTTAAACCCCCCAAAAAAAACATTTTGGCACGGTTTTACTGCATATTACCTGGCAACTAGAAAGTCGGCAGCTGTCAACACAAGGCGAAATAAGAGGTTGTAAATGTATGAAAATAAAACCGAATTATTTGAATTTGACGAATTATTTGAAAATGCTCCAGTAAATTCTGTAGAACAATGATATCTGTTGGGCCTTAGAGAGGAATTGTATCAAAAATAGCTCGCAAAGGCGGGAGCGGGGCGGCTGCTGGTCGCCGAGTAGTAGGTGATTGCGACAACAAGCGACAGGCAGCCTCGATCGATAGGGGTGTGGGGACAGTCAAGCCAAATGTCCTCTTAGTGCGAGCCGCTGGCGAGGGTCTTATTTTCAGCAGTTGCTCGCGTGAGCTACACGAGCCGAATGTTGTCTATGAATGAGACGGGCGGAAAATGGGATGAATCGGAGGAAAATTGAAGAGCGCTATGAGAACACCAGGGTGATAATGATGTGAAGAATTGGGGGAATATGGGAAGGAACTTGGGGTGATTTCGTTGGTGCCATCTGAATGGTACTGACGAAATATATAGAATTTAGTAGGCAAACGATGATAAAAATAACAATACGATAGAGAAGAGAGGGGGGATAAAATAATGAGACATTACAATTATGCTGTGGTTAGTTAGTTACTCCATAACCTTGACAGGACGTCGAAATAAATCCCACATATTTTTTTCGATTTTTTTTTAAAGGAAATTTTACGATCAGTAGTTTACCATTTTTTTTCTGAACAACCGTCGCACATATCACTGTTAAACATCAACACAAGACTGTCTGCTTAAATCTCCAGTACCTTATTTCGAACCTGGTATGCAGGATTCCGAAACACGATCACCACAGAGTGAGTTTAATGGGTTTCATAAATCGAGATCCCCATGGACTCTGTAATTCCCTCTGTCCATCGTTTACGTGGCCGGCTTCTTCCTCTGCTTACGCCTGTTCTGTACATCATTGCTCGTTGAGGTATACTGTTAGTTGGTAATCTAGTTATATGGCCAAACCATTTACCCTGCTGTTTTCTGATAAATATATGGCAATTATAACCCCAACTTTAGTCCTAATGTATTCATTTCTGATTTTCTCGCTTCTTGATACATCTTATATATAAAAGGCAATCTCCGTCTTTATGTATGTATGTATGTATGTATGTATGTATGTATGTATGTATGTATGTATGTCCTTTATTTGTTCGCGAACGGCCCATCCGATTGAGATGAAATTTTCTATACGCCTTTCTTTCATTCCAGCGCTGCCAACTGTGATATTTTGTTAGTGTGAAATCGCCTGCTTACTCAGTATTATTTCATTTTTCATTTTTCATTATAATTTCATATATCTCAGGGGACCTAACTCTGTAAAAGTTATTTCAAGGGGCATAACTTTTCTGTATAACTTATAGTCATATTGTGCCATCGTTTTCAAAGATTTATAAACTCTTTGTCCATAGTTAATTACCGGCATATGAGTTATAATAAATAATGATAAAATCTGTAAGGCATTTTCAAAGTTTTCATAAAAATAATGCACAATGCATAACATTGTAACTCATCTTTTTTTGCTTAAGAAGTTACTGTAGTCATGCAGGTGATTAGAAAGAGTTTTCATTAAAAATAATGGATGGTGTGTGGAAGGACATTCTTTTAAGTTACTTTTTTTGTTGTATGAATTTAATGAGAACTTATATGACTACTTATATGAATTAAATGAGATGCTCCCCACCAGGGACTGGGCGAAGCCGGACAGGGTCAGGCAGACAGATAGACAGACAGACAGACACATAGACAGTCGGGAACAGGAACTTATATGACTACTTATATAAATTAAATGAGATGCTTCACACCAGGAGCTGGGCGATGCCGGGCCGGGTCAGACAGACAGACAGACAGACAGACAGACAGACAGACAGACAGACAGACAGACAGACAGACAGACAGATAGATAGTCGGTAACGGGAACGGGAACTTATATGACTACTTATATGAATTAAATGAGATGCTCCCCACCAGGGACTGGGCGAAGCCGGGCAGGGTCAGGCAGACAGATAGACAGACAGATAGACAGTCGGGAACGGGAACTTATATGACTACTTATATGAATTAAATGAGATGCTCCACACCAGGAGCTGGGCAATGCCGGGCCGGGTCAGACAGACAGACAGACAGACAGACAGACAGACAGACAGACAGACAGACAGACAGACAGACAGACAGACAGACAGACAGACAGACAGACAGACAGACAGACAGACAGACAGACAGACAGACAGACAGACAGACAGACAGACAGACAGACAGACAGACAGACAGACAGACAGCCAGCCAGCCAGCCAGCCAGACAGACAGACAGACAGACAGACAGACAGACAGACAGACAGACAGACAGACAGACAGACAGACAGACAGACAGACAGACAGACAGACAGACAGACAGACAGGCAGGCAGGCAGGCAGGCAGGCAGGCAGGCAGGCAGGCAGGCAGGCAAGCAGACAGACAGACAGACAGACAGACAGACAGACAGACAGACAGACAGTGGTAACGGGAACGAGAACTTATATGACTACTTATATGAATTAAATGAGATGCTCCCCACCAGGGTCTGGGCGAAGCCGAGCAGGGTCAGCTAGTTGGTTATAAAAAGTGAAATGTGAAAATGAAGAAAGAAGAGAAAAGCGGCAGGCGCGTCGATTGCCGATCCCCCCACCGAGTGCCTATTGATCTATAAAAAATGCGGGAAAGCATAATAAACTCAATACTCCTGAATGAGTGTGATAGGGTCCTATAGGTGTTTAAATAGTGTGAATTTGTAATGACTGTTCAGTGTTTGAAAATATTGCCGGTCCATGTTTTGTATTCACTCTGTGTCAAGTTCATGCAACATAATAGGTAAATACAAAACTTGGACCGGCAATATTTTCAAACACTGCACAGTCATTAAAAATACACCCTTTACTTGTGTATGTGCATGTTCGTGAAGTCACACTCGCACACATTGTTGCACGTCCTTGGAGCTAGCATGACTCACATGAATGTGTGTAATTGAGGTTCGGATAGTCAATATACACATGCATACATATATGTCTTCGGGGTCAACATAGTGCACACATATGTATGTCTTTTTGAATTTAGCGCAGGATCATACATATATGTGTGTAACTCTCTCGCGTAGTCTCCATTTTTGGTAAAGTCTAATTTACAGAAGACAATTAAAAGATGGAATTCAAATTACTTGTCAGAATATACTAGCTTTCTTCTATGAACAAACGAATCTGGCAATTCTGCGTTGGTAGATTGTGTGATAACGTAACGCTAAAACATTCAGTGTACATGGATGCTTGGCCATTAAGAATGGCCGCTACTCACTTTCTTCTTTCTAAACATTCCGTGTACATGAATGCTGGGCCGTCAAAAATGGCCGCTACTCACTTTCTTCTTTCTAAAACTTTCAGTGTACATGGATGCTGGGCCGTCAAGAATGACCGCTACTCACTTTCTTCTTTCTAAAACATTAAGTGTACACGGATGCTGGGCCATCAAGAATGGCCGCTACTCATTCTCTCCTTTCTGAAACATTCAGTGTACACGAATGCTGGGCCATCAAGAATAGCCGCTACTCACTTTCTTCTTTCTGAAAAAAAAGCATGTCCCTGTCTTTTGCAGGACGTTGCGAAAAACTTCAAGATGATTTTCTCGGCAATTTTGCGTTCACTTGTGTGCCACTAGCCGGGATCCCTGGCGTAGGATTTAAGGACGTGTTCGTAATCCCATATACTCTCATACGAGACACAGCTGCGCGAGATTCGGCTGCGGATCGGGTCGTGTTGGTCACTTATGGAGGTATGTGAGCCGGTCGTTTAAAAAGCAATGGCAATCTACAGAACAAAAAACTTGCCAAGACATCAACAGCAGCTGAAAAATGATGGTGTTGACTGTAATGTACTGTAAAGGATATGCGAAAAACAAGTGTGCCACTGCTGCCTGCACGAGACGACATCCTCATATAAGATGTGTGTATTATTGAGTCGGTTTTACTTATGATCTGCAGTGTTTGCGCCGTTTTGACGACTACGATTTCATAACGCCATTATACAGAAGTGTGATTGATTTCCTTCTCCGAAACGCATAATTTATATTTTGTCATTTCACGTTTTCTAATCTTAAATATGAGTAACATATCTCTTGAATAACAGGCAAATAGAAATACAACTGAAATAACACCGAGTATGGCGAGACCCTGAAAACTCGGTTTACGTAAAGTGGGGATTATAATTGGTAAATTATGTAAAGGACCCGTTTATATGCCTTGAGACTTATAGGGCATATGGTGCTAGGGCTTTAGTTTAAAAAAAAAACAATAAAGAGTATTGCAGGTATGGTGCGCTCATTACCGCGACGGTCGCCTGCACTTCCCAAGACTTTCCTAGTAACGGTTTTAGGCTGGGTCGACACGGAAACCTAGGAAACGCCGCCTTGGTGCAGATTGGAATCCATGACTAATGGATTGACAAGCAGGTGTCTAGCCTGAGCGGGACCGCGGCTCCTGATTATACAAAAGGGTAACTCATAATTTAACTGATCCAGTGCCAAAGGATACTATATCGCTAAATGTGACCTGCCATGTCGACAAAAGAACGATATATCGCCATACTAGGGTTATCGTGGTATGCGTTTTGTTTCGTGGTATAGTCTGCAATGTCAGTGCTCAGTAAAGGGAAATTTACATTATAATATTTGTTCAATGGACTTTGTACCATATTTGATCCAAACTTACTTTTTGTTTGGTGCTGGATAAGTTTAACAAAATTAGAGAATAAAATTAACAACCAAAAGTCTTGTACGTGGGACTCATAATTCCAAGAACAATTTTCCGAACCGAACAGGAAACATTTAAAAAGTAACAATGCGTTAAATAAATTAGAAATGTAAACACTCTACAAGAATAAACAAAAACTAATTACTGAAATTATCAGCTGAAGAATGTTCAACGGGATTTACACTTTATAATTTTTTAATTAAAAACATACAGAAAGCAAGAGTGTAAGATTAAAAAGCAGACGGGAGGAAAGCAAACATGAATGTATGCATTAAGAGCTTGAGAAAATTGATTCTGTCCTGGTTGAGACTATAATAATCCTTTTGCATGTGGGCTGGGTAAATGATGAAACCCTTTCTGTCAAAGGAAACAGACTGGCTGAATGCAAATGGACATGTTTGTTGGAATTAGCGGAAATATGCCGCCAATATGGCGCAATCTTAGTCTAATAAGATAGCTCCAGTGTGGGATGTGGCATTGCAAATCAGTTTTATTTACTAATTTAGACATTTAAAAAAAAAAAAAAAAAAATACCACGAAAGAGCATATGCAATGTTAAATTTACAACAATGTATTCCTGTCAGGTCTCAGTCAGATATGGCTGAGCTACTGTACGATAGTGGACAGTACTATCTGCTTTCTGTTATCGCCAAATGTTGAGCGCCATTCACGAAACCTGACATTCCACATTGTGCAAACGGCTTCAGGGGGAGAAGCGCAATTGGGAGAGTAAAAGCCTTATTATGGTGCATGGAAATAAAACCTAAAGACTAAATTTCACGGCAGGGCATGCCAGGCCATCTGTCTTGGTCAGCAACTAGTCTAGGATCAAATCTCCGACAGGCGGACAGTTAGAGCATTGCTGTGCTGACCCGACAGCATCTGCAGCTTGTCTTGTTCCAGATGTATCGGTGTTACCTTTCCTCTTGAGTAAACTAGGCAGGCCGAGAGAGGCATCATGCTGCATGGGCATACATGGTCTCAACAATTCAACCCAGATTTTGTCCTAGTGAGAGGAACAACTGTATCCTTGGTCCTTACTATGGGTTGTAGTTGTTACAACTTTTTTGAAGCACAGTGTCACAAACTATGGTCTGTCAAGACGGCAAGATGCCAGAAGTAGTATTTCTTAAGTGAATATCAACACAGAGCCACAAAACGAATGCTTCGAATGAAACGAATGTTTCAACTAAAGTATAATATTATTCAATTCTTA
The DNA here is from genome assembly GCA_963921405.1 of Cepaea hortensis. NCBI lineage: Eukaryota > Metazoa > Mollusca > Gastropoda > Stylommatophora > Helicidae > Cepaea > Cepaea hortensis. The sequence goes on from OY992896.1 coordinate 58,478,995, forward strand.
ACTTAATATGATATATAACTCTGCAGTGTGCACTCGACCAGATACAGCTAAATATGCCAGGCAATAAATCGTACAAAGTATTGTTTGTGGCTTCTGTGTTTGGTATTAAATTTTATATGCTACAATATTCTTGTATTATCATAAGTACCCACGCTATTGATTGATTGACTGATTGATTGATTGATTGATTGATTTAGGAACCGACATCACAGCATTCGGGGCATTCCCATAAGCGCTCCGTCCCCATCCCCAGCAGCCAGCGAAGAGTTTCAACACCTATAGTACCAGTAGCAATCTGATTATATGTCCGTCTTGCCTTTCCTCTGAACGTCGATCGTCGGCCAGATGCCCTCGTCACCCCTCGTTGTCGCATTCTCGCCAGACTGTCACGAGCTCGCCATGAGTTAACCAGATAATAATACCGACGTTTGCTTGGCGTATACTTTCTAGGCCACAACAGTCGTACTAACAGAGTAAACACAGCTGCACAGGTTACATCGTGTCAGCCCATAAACACATTTGGTGGTGAGTGAGAAGGAAGGGATACAATGCGTTGGCAGTTTATAAACATTTAGAATCACATAGCCTTGCCCGGCTCAGTACATGGAACAGCCCTGTCTGTCAGTTATAGTTCCGGACATCAGGCGAAATGGCTGCTGGGATTGTCACCACTGAACAGAAGCTTGACAGTTTGTCAACAGTCAGAGACAAACCGGAATTGGCAGCGAGAGACAGGAAACAGTACATCTGTCAAGTCTTGTTTCCGGAACATCGAGAAGATTGACAGCGTGTTGGGAAAAACTCTTTGTTGGAACTGTACAGTAACTCTCTAGATTGTTTTGGATGTCACAACCAGTGATGACAAATCTAACATTAATGGAGCCAGGGAGGATGGATCCCTGACAGGAGATGATCTGCCACTGTGCCACCTGTGTGGGGGCATAAAGGAGAACGTCACGTGGCCAACTTTGGTAGTTTGCCATATAAACCCGAGTTGGGATCAACTAGGGGGGAGTTGACCAAGAACCGTGGATTATGATGGACGTGTTTGTGGGAGAGCTCTACAGTGTTAGATTAATTTAACATTAACTAGCATGTGCCGTTATGGCAAAGTGTAGTAGCCATCCCGGGAATGAGGCGGTTTTTACATAAGGTAGTCAATATAGTCTATTAGTTCTACTTAATATAGACTGTGGCCTTGTTAAACTATAGTGTGATGATTAGCACTGTTAGTGGAAACTAGTTAGAGTAGAATAGTGATATTAACTCTGCTAGTTAAGAATAGATTAGTGAAGTGTTGATAAGCTTTACTAGTTGAGAATTGAGTAATGAGGGATAATTGGGATCTTCCCGTAGGTGTCCCTGGTGGGCGGGGTTCCGCATTCTGGTTGCTGATTTTTCCTTTGTCATAGCCTGATTCGGCTCTAGGTGGGTAGCTAATCTGCTCTATGACTAATTCTAGTTAGCTAAAGATCATTAAGCAAGGTGATAGGCTTACACTCAGCCGAAAGGATCAGTGACTAGTACTATCACCAGATGTGTTGTTTCTATCCTAGGTTCCCTACCAGATCCAAGGAAACTCAACAAGTTTTTGGGAAAAAATCAAATCCAAAAGGGAAGAACACCAGTTCAAGAGTCACTAGAGTTGCACACAGAACGTAACTTACGCTAGAAGGAAATTGATTCATCAAAGAGAGTGATGCATACTGATGCACCACACAGCATTAGACAGTAGTAACGAACCGAGAACCGGCTAAGAGTACCTAGTGTTAGTACAGCAACAATTAACATTAGAAATTAGCACTTATGGACTGAATGGTTCGATGTGCAACGAGGATGATCTGTCGACTAACTAACTAACTAACTAACTGCGTACACACTACAAAAGACTTGTGCAGTTTGTTAAGGAACGTTAGGAACGGACATTGTGTAGAGTGCAACCGGTCCATGATTAACTGTTAATACCACCGGTGTCTATTTCGGATGTTCATGAAATTGGATTACCAGAGGTCTACAGAGGCAAAGCAGTATCCGGCAAGATGGTTTCGGCAACGGGTGAGAAGTACATGTTCTGACGTAACGTGCTGTGGTCTATCTTTGCTGGGATCAGCTGACTGGGTTGCTGTCTGAGAGTCAGAGTCTACACACTTTATAGAACACGTCACACATTTTCTTCACATACACGTCTCAAATACGTTACACTTTTATTTTAATAAATTACTCTTTATTAATTTTCTAGAAGCAAGAGTTGTTGAGTATGTTGCGTTGGGGAAGTATGAGAAGGGGGCATAGTACGACAGTGAGAGAGTGATAGGAAAAGGTGTCCATAGGCTGATGGAGTGTGTTGGACGGAAGCTGGTGGATTCTCCAGAATATTGAGAGGGAAAAAATATTATAATGTGGGTGTCGGCTCTCTTCACTCCAGGGACGACACTGTAAAGGAGGACACGACATTATTGGGGGCTCGATAACGGGATCTTTGGACAGCGGGATCTCTTGTAAACGGAATCTTTGGACAGCAGGATCTCTCGTAAATGGGATCTTAGGACAGCGGGATCTCTCGTAAATGGGATCCTTGGACAGCGGGATCTCTAATAAACGGAATCCTTGGACAGCGAGATCTCCTGCAAGCAGGAACCTTTGACAGTGGGATCTTCTGACAACGGGGTCTTTTGACACGGGATCCCTAGTATAAGAGGGAGATATCATTTTGGAGAATCCAGCTAGAGTGAATGTGGATAGGGGTTAGGACTAATATCTTACCTGTTCACACTTCACACGTCTGCATAGGTCTGTGGTCCTGATTCTACTCTTGTCACTGAGTGAATGTGCTGTGTGTGGTATATCTAGATTTATAGTACTTGTTCATATATCTGTATAGTAATTTGCAGTTATATTGTACTCGACCTGCTAGCTTACCTCTCTGTATAATGGCCACCCCTAAACTTACCACGTTAGAATTAAGGGCAAAGGGGGAAGACATGGGACTGTCGGGGTCTGCTCTAACGGATTACATACAGGAAGTGGAGAGAGAGTATCGTCAAGCAGAAAGGGAAGATCGAAAGGCCGAGCTGGAATTGAGAAGGATGGAATTGGAAGCTGAGCAATCAGCTAAGAAATTGGAAGCTGAGCAAGCAGCTAAGAAATTGGAAGCTGAGCAAGCAGCTAAGAAATTGGAAGCTGAGCAAGCAGCTTGTCGTGTCCTCCTTTACAGTGTCGTCCCTGGAGTGAAGAGAGCCGACACCCACATTATAATATTTTTTTCCCTCTCAATATTCTGGAGAATCCACCAGCTTCCGTCCAACACACTCCATCAGCCTATGGACACCTTTTCCTATCACTCTCTCACTGTCGTACTATGCCCCCTCTCATAATTCCCCAACGCAACATACTCAACAACTCTTGCTTCTAAAAATTAATAAAGATTAATTTATTAAAAGAAAAATGTAACGTATATGAGACGTGTATGCGAAGAAAATGTGTGTCGTGTATTATAACCTAAATGTGTATGTCAGCCTTCAAAGTTCAGGATCATAGTGTACACATCATGGCAAGGATCACACGACATCATTCGAGTCAGTACGAAAAACCTCACCGAAGTCGTTTCCTTCTCTCCAGACATGTCCTCCTCCAGGAACTCTGATGACCATGAGATCTGAATCCCATGTAAATATATAATCCGTGGGAAAAAAAACTTTTATTGTTCCTAACACAACTGTTCCTAACAGTTTATAGAAACTCCGGCTTCATAATTCCGGCGCGGTGAAACAAACATGGAACACTGTCCTATGAACAAGACTTTTTGTCTCTTGATAAATGTTCACTAGTTCTCACTATTAAACAGTTATTGTCTATACTCCAATAGAGACCTTTATTTTTGTTCTAGTCATAAGTGAACTGAATATCCATCACTACTGGTGTGTTAAAACTGGTATGACCTAAACTCATTCGGTATTTATCCGGTAGGATACCATTCAGCTCCACTGAGCAAGGTTGATCATCTTCCTCTAGCATAATCTCTGTTGTAAAGTTGTTGGCCAATCTTCCTGCGCCAAACTTTATCCGGGATCGGCTTTTCTCTGGGTTTCGTGTTCTTCATTCCAACCAGAGGAAACCTGTAACATAAATCATATAACCGGTGATAGCCTCCCCGTCACTGATCTCTATTAGATGATCGTGGACCATCTGCCTCGCTTCAGAAAATACAATGAACCTACTCTGTCATGGACAGATGATTGAACACATAGGTTATCATCAGGCCAAGACAAGAAAAAAAAAATCAACAAACAGAATGCGGAACCCCGCCCACCAGGGACACTACGGGAATATCCCAATTATCCCTCATTACTCGATTCTCAACTAGTAAAGCTTATCCACACTTCACTAATCTATTTTCAACTAACAGAGCCAAGTATCACTTCCCTACTCTAGCTAGTTTTCCACTAACAGTGCTAATCATCACACTTTAGTTTTAACAAGGCTACAGCCTATATTAATTAGAACGAATATTATAATAGGTTATACCTTACGGCACTGCAGTTTACACTAAATTACATCTAATGGTAGCCATACAGGCTCGTGTAAACTAAATCAAATATCTCCTTCACACGTTAGATGTTCTAACTGCTGCAGTGACAAGCATGTCTGCCTAGATCCACATTTCTCCAGTTTTTCTAGTTGGTCCCAACTCGGGTTTATATGGCAACCTACCAAAGTTGGCCACGTGACGTTCTCCTTTATGCCCCCACACAGGTGGCACAGTGGCAGATCATCCCCTGTCAGGGATCCCTCCTCCCTGGCTCCATTAATGTTAGATTTGTCATCACTGGTTTTGACATCCAAAACAATCTAGAGAGTTACTGTACAGTTCCAACAAAGAGTTTTTCCCAACACGCTGTCAATCTTCTCGATGTTCCGGAAACAAGACTTGACAGATGTACTGTTTCCTGTCTCTCGCTGCCAATTCCGGTTTGTCTCTGACTGTTGACAAACTGTCAAGCTTCTGTTCAGTGGTGACAATCCCAGCAGCCATTTCGCCTGATGTCCGGAACTATAACTGACAGACAGGGCTGTTCCATGTGCTGAGCCGGGCAAGGCTATGTGATTCTAAATGTTTATAAACTGCCAACGCATTGTATCCCTTCCTTCTCACTCACCACCAAATGTGTTTATGGGCTGACACGATGTAACCTGTGCAGCTGTGTTTACTCTGTTAGTACGACTGTTGTGGCCTAGAAAATATACGCCAAACAAACGTCGGTATTATTATCTGGTTAACTCATGGCGAGCTCGTGACATAGGCCCCCTCTTAAGAGAGTAGTCCATCTCACTCTTCTCCACCATGAGTTAAATCCAGATGATTCATTCCTCTTCTTCAGGAGCTGGGTGTCTTGACAAGAAGTCCGCTCCAACATTTTCCTTCCCAGGAATGTACTCTACTGTGAAATTATACGGTTGAAGTAACAACGACCACCGCATCAAACGTGCGTTGAGCTTCTGAGAAGTAGCCAGGAACATCAGGGGCTGATGATCCGACTGGACCCGAAACTTAACTCCATACAAATATGGCTGAAATTTTTGCACTGCCCATACGAGGGACAAGCACTCTCTCTCGACGGTTGAATAATTCCTCTCCGCCTGTAGAAGTTTCTTACTTGCGTATGCTACAGGTTTCAAAACCGAAGCATCGTCTTTTCCTTCCTGTAACAAAGCGGCTCCAATTCCAATCGCACTTGCATCCGTTCTCAACACAAATTGTTTGGAAAGGTCAGGGAGCTGTAATACAGGTTTGCTGACCAAGGCCTCCTTTAACTGACTATAGGCATTCTCACATTCTGGTGTCCAAATGATTTGATCCGGTAATCCCTTTTTCAAGGTTTCCGTCAACGGAGCTCCCAGTTCCGTGAAATGTGGGATAAATTTGTGGTAGAACCCACACAACGAGAGAAAAGATCGCACATCCTTCTTCGTTTTTGGCCTTGGTGCATTTCTGATTATCTCCAGGTTCTTCTCTTCTGGAACAATGTGTCCTGGAGTGATGGTGTGACCTAGAAATTCCAGAGTCTGGTAACCAATCATGCACTTGGTTGGACGAGCGGTAAGCCCTGCTTCCTTGAGCCTATTAAACACTCTCTCCAAGGATTGTAAGTGGTCATCCAGGCTGTCACTGGAAATCAGAATATCATCCATGAATGAGATGATGGACGGATCCTGTAACGGATCTAGTAAAGTCCTCATCATGCGTGTAAACACACTGGGTGCATTGCTGAGTCCAAAGGGCATGACCTTGAATTCGTAGTGTCCACTGGGTGTACTGAAAGCTAACAGTGGTCGAATCTCCGGTTTGACTGGTATCTGATAGTACCCCCGACTCAGATCCACCTTTGAAAAGTACCGAGCCTTATGGAGCCTAGCGAATAACTGAGTTGGATTCGGCAAAGGTTCCACCTGAAACTGGGTATGACTGTTCAGCAGTCGGTAATCTATACACAACCTGTGTTCTCCACTTGGTTTGCGTAACAAAACTACCCCCGCATTGTATGGGGATGTGGATGGTGCAATCACGTCATCCTCCAGCAGTTTCTGTATTTCCTCCTCCAGGGCCTTTTCTTTAGAGAATGGCACTGGGTAAACCTTTTGGCGAACAGGCTCCTGTGTGGTCAAAGTCATCTCGAACTCGACCAACCTCGTTCGTCCTGGTTTATCCGTCAGTATCTCCTTATGAGACTTGAGAACCTGGGTTATCCTTTCCCTCTCCTGGGAGGTCAGATCAGGGTTCACTTGCACATCCCTATAGGTTTCCTGGTGTACCAAGGGATATTCCCTGCCCTCACTGGTTCCCACTTCTGTCTCCACTGCAACTGCCATTGCCATGAGGTGAGCTGCCTTGTCTCCGGGTCTCTCTTCGTATTTCCGCAAGAGATTGATATGGAAAATCTTCGACTTTCCCCCGGATCCGGATCTGATAGTTGGTTCTGGATATCACCCTTTCCACGGGAAATGGTCCTTGCCAACCTATCTCCAGTTTGTTGTTTCCCGTTGGGAGTAGCAACAAGACTTTGTCTCCCACCTCTAGAGATCTTTCTTTAGACCTACGGTTGTAGTAAGCCGCATGTCTTTTCCTGGCCTTTTTCAAGTTTTGATTTGCCAGAGTCCATCCCTTGTGGAGTTTTTCTTTCAGTTCCTCCACGTATTGATAGGATGAGATCACTTCTTCTGACGTCCCCTCTTCAGTCCAACTCCTCAACATGGCTTCCAACGGTCCTTTGATTGGACGACCAAACAGCAACGTAGCGGGTGGTAGTCCTGTTGAGCCATGAGGAACCTCCCGATAGGCAAAGAGTGCTGCTGGGATATATTCATCCCACCTATCAGGTTTTTCCTGCGCTAATTTCCTGAGCATTGTCATCAACGTGCCGTTGAAACGCTCTACTTGTCCATTGGCTTGAGGGTGGTAAGGGCTGGTATGTATGTGGTTAGAGTGAAACACCCTAAATACCTCCTCCATGAGTTTTCCACAAAACTGAGATCCATTGTCCGTCAGAATTTGATCCGGAAAGCCTAATCTGGTAAAGGCCTCCATCAGTGCGTCCGCCACTCTTTTCGAGTCAATCGTGGTCAACGGTATAGCCTCACCCCACATTGTACAGCAATCCACCATTGTGAGTATATACATGTTCCTCTTCCTAGTCCTGGGAAGTGGACCCACGATATCGATGGCTACCCTCTCGAAAGGAGAGTTCATGATGGGCATCTCACCCAACATCACCGGTGCTGTCCAGTGTTTCGGTGCCACCCTCTGGCACTCAGGGCATGACTTCACATACCGACGCACATCATCTGTCATTCCCGGCCAATAGTAGTGGCAGGAAATCCGCTGCATGGTGGCGGCAATACCCATGTGTCCACTAAAGGAGATGGTATGCCCCATATGAAGAATCTGGGACCGATGAGCTTTCGGGACGACCAACTGACCGTATAGGTTGTCTCCCCTTCCTGCTCTCCTGTAGAGTATCCTATTCTTCATGTAGTACTGCCCCCGTCCTGGTGGATCAGCACTTTTCTGCAGCTTTCTGTAGCAAGGACGTAAAGTATCATCCTCACTCTGGGCAGTTCGTAGCTCCCCCGGCATTGGGTTAGTCACAATTGCGTCTGCCTCTTCCGTTTTCGTCTGAGAGCGAGTCTGCATTGCTCCCATATGAATTGGCTCCCTGGGCATTCCAAGAAAGACATACCGGCAACCTAGGATGACTGGAAAAATGGGATCGGTCAATACAGCGGCCTTGATGGTGCCGGTGACGTACCTTGACCGAATCTCCACATTAGCAATGGGCAACTTCATGGTTACAGCACTCTTCTGTGCAGGCTGTATGTCCAATGTTTCACCTGTGAATTGTTCTGGATGTACCAGATCCGCAGAAATCACGGCCTCCCCGTCCAGTCCTGTGTCGTATAAACACTCCACTTGACGACCGTTAACCTCTACCAATTCTACTACAGGTGGTTTTTCCTGGTCTGGAGTCTCTTCCTCGGCCTCGACCTGTTCGGTGGGCTCCACCTTAGGTTTCCCTGAGCACACGACGAATTGAGTGTCTCCTGACTTTCCCCTGCAGTCAATAGCATTGTGCGTGTTTGACTGACATTGGTTGCACCATTTCCCTGTCCTAGATTTTCTATTGCCAGACTTGAGTGAGCTCTCCTGGTGGCGAGCTTCCTTGTTGACCTTGGCATTTTCTGTGACAACCTCCTTGGAAGTCACTTGACATGCTGCAAAGTGAGGGTTCTTAGCCTTCGATTTGCAGTCCCTCGTATTGTGAGAGGGTGACTTACAAATTGAACACCACTTCTCCGACCACGGTCGTTTAGGTGTAGAGCTTGAAGTGCTCTTGCTTCCCTCCTTCTTCTTCTCTGAACTATCCTCTGATTTTTGCACATAAGGTTCCCACTTTTTTGTTCCTGAGTTTTTGGTTTTCTTCTTGTCATGTTTCTCTTGACTTTTGGAGTTGGTGGAAAGGTTCTCCCCTGCCTCCCCATGTACCTCGACGAACCGTTCTGCTAATTTAGTCACGAGGTCAATACGTTCCGCTCCTTGTTCTCCCAGGAACGTCCTGAGAGGTTTAGACATTTGCTTCTTCAACTGGTCGACCACCATGAGCTCTTCCAGACTCTCATAGTCATGTGCGAACCCAGCCAAATCCATCCACTTATGGAGATAAGATTTAAGACGCAAACTGTAGGCGGCAAACAACTCTCCTGGTTCTCGTTTCGCTGCTCGAAATTTTTTCCGGTAGGTATGTGACGTAACCTCGAATCGTTTCAGCAGAGCCGTCTTTAACTCATCATAATTGTTCTCATGTCCTGGTGGCAGTCGAGTATAAACCTCGTATCCGGTCCCGCGTAATCCCTGGGATAGCTTAAGATTCCATTTGTTACGCTCCAGACCCATAGCAACTGACATAGCCTCGAAGCGTTGAAGGTATTGATCAATCTTCTCTTTGTCCTCCTCGTAGACCGCTAAAGGAAACTTCATAGCATGGTACCCATGTCCACCTACTGGTGTTGATCCTGAGATGGAGGAACCTCCAACTGCTCCCTCAGTTTCTCCATTAGATTGACTCTTGAGCTCGAGTTCCCGCATCCGGTACTCGTGCTCCCTCTTCTGTGCTTCTTGTTCAGCTTCTAATTTCCTAGCTGCTTGCTCAGCTTCAAATTTCCTAGCTGCTTGCTCAGCTTCCAATTTCCTAGCTGCTTGTTCCGCTTCCAATTTCCTAGCTGCTTGTTCCAACTCCATCCTTCTCAATTCCAGCTCGGCCTTTCGATCATCCCTTTCTGCTTGACGATACTCTCTCTCCACTTCCTGTATGTAATCCGTTAGAGAAGACCCAGCCAATCCCATTTCTTCCCCCCTTGCCTTTAATTCTAACGTGCTAAGTTTAGGGGTGGCCATTATACAGAGAGGTAAGCTAGCAGGTCTAGTACAATATAACTGCAAATTACTATACCGATATATGAACAAGTACTATAAATCTAGATATTACCACACACAGTACATTCACTCAGTGACAAGAGTAGAATCAGGACCACAGACCTATGCAGACGTGTGAAGTGTGAACAGGTAAGATATTAATTAGTCCTAACCCCTATCCACATTCACTCTAGCTGGATTCTCCAAAATGATATCTCCCTTTTATAACTAAGGATCCCGTGTCAAAAGACCCCGTTGTCAGAAGATCCCACTGTCAAAGGTTCCTGTTTGCAGGAGATCCCGCTGTCCAAGGATTCCGTTTACGAGAGATCCCGCTGTCCAAGGATTCCGTTTACGAGAGATCCCGCTGTCCAAAGATCCCGTTATCGAGCCCCCAATAATGTCGTGTCCTCCTTTACAGTGTCGTCCCTGGAGTGAAGAGAGCCGACACCCACATTATAATATTTTTTTCCCTCTCAATATTCTGGAGAATCCACCAGCTTCCGTCCAACACACTCCATCAGCCTATGGACACCTTTTCCTATCACTCTCTCACTGTCGTACTATGCCCCCTCTCATAATTCCCCAACGCAACATACTCAACAACTCTTGCTTCTAAAAATTAATAAAGATTAATTTATTAAAAGAAAAATGTAACGTATATGAGACGTGTATGCGAAGAAAATGTGTGTCGTGTATTATAACCTAAATGTGTATGTCAGCCTTCAAAGTTCAGGATCATAGTGTACACATCATGGCAAGGATCACACGACATCATTCGAGTCAGTACGAAAAACCTCACCGAAGTCGTTTCCTTCTCTCCAGACATGTCCTCCTCCAGGAACTCTGATGACCATGAGATCTGAATCCCATGTAAATATATAATCCGTGGGAAAAAAAACTTTTATTGTTCCTAACACAACTGTTCCTAACAGTTTATAGAAACTCCGGCTTCATAATTCCGGCGCGGTGAAACAAACATGGAACACTGTCCTATGAACAAGACTTTTTGTCTCTTGATAAATGTTCACTAGTTCTCACTATTAAACAGTTATTGTCTATACTCCAATAGAGACCTTTATTTTTGTTCTAGTCATAAGTGAACTGAATATCCATCACTACTGGTGTGTTAAAACTGGTATGACCTAAACTCATTCGGTATTTATCCGGTAGGATACCATTCAGCTCCACTGAGCAAGGTTGATCATCTTCCTCTAGCATAATCTCTGTTGTAAAGTTGTTGGCCAATCTTCCTGCGCCAAACTTTATCCGGGATCGGCTTTTCTCTGGGTTTCGTGTTCTTCATTCCAACCAGAGGAAACCTGTAACATAAATCATATAACCGGTGATAGCCTCCCCGTCACTGATCTCTATTAGATGATCGTGGACCATCTGCCTCGCTTCAGAAAATACAATGAACCTACTCTGTCATGGACAGATGATTGAACACATAGGTTATCATCAGGCCAAGACAAGAAAAAAAAAATCAACAAACAGAATGCGGAACCCCGCCCACCAGGGACACTACGGGAATATCCCAATTATCCCTCATTACTCGATTCTCAACTAGTAAAGCTTATCCACACTTCACTAATCTATTTTCAACTAACAGAGCCAAGTATCACTTCCCTACTCTAGCTAGTTTTCCACTAACAGTGCTAATCATCACACTTTAGTTTTAACAAGGCTACAGCCTATATTAATTAGAACGAATATTATAATAGGTTATACCTTACGGCACTGCAGTTTACACTAAATTACATCTAATGGTAGCCATACAGGCTCGTGTAAACTAAATCAAATATCTCCTTCACACGTTAGATGTTCTAACTGCTGCAGTGACAAGCATGTCTGCCTAGATCCACATTTCTCCAGTTTTTCTAGTTGGTCCCAACTCGGGTTTATATGGCAACCTACCAAAGTTGGCCACGTGACGTTCTCCTTTATGCCCCCACACAGGTGGCACAGTGGCAGATCATCCCCTGTCAGGGATCCCTCCTCCCTGGCTCCATTAATGTTAGATTTGTCATCACTGGTTTTGACATCCAAAACAATCTAGAGAGTTACTGTACAGTTCCAACAAAGAGTTTTTCCCAACACGCTGTCAATCTTCTCGATGTTCCGGAAACAAGACTTGACAGATGTACTGTTTCCTGTCTCTCGCTGCCAATTCCGGTTTGTCTCTGACTGTTGACAAACTGTCAAGCTTCTGTTCAGTGGTGACAATCCCAGCAGCCATTTCGCCTGATGTCCGGAACTATAACTGACAGACAGGGCTGTTCCATGTGCTGAGCCGGGCAAGGCTATGTGATTCTAAATGTTTATAAACTGCCAACGCATTGTATCCCTTCCTTCTCACTCACCACCAAATGTGTTTATGGGCTGACACGATGTAACCTGTGCAGCTGTGTTTACTCTGTTAGTACGACTGTTGTGGCCTAGAAAATATACGCCAAACAAACGTCGGTATTATTATCTGGTTAACTCATGGCGAGCTCGTGACACAGCTAGGAAATTGGAAGCTGAACAAGCAGCTAGGAAATTAGAAGCTGAACAGGAAGCACAGAAGAGGGAGCACGAGTACCGGATGCGGGAACTCGAGCTCAAGAGTCAATCTAATGGAGAAACTGAGGGAGCAGTTGGAGGTTCCTCTATCCCAGGATCAACACCAGTAGGTGGACATGGGTACCATGCTATGAAGTTTCCTTTAGCGGTCTACGAGGAGGACAAAGAGAAGATTGACCAATACCTTCAACGCTTCGAGGCTATGTCGGTTGCTATGGGTCTGGAGCGTAACAAATGGAATCTCAAGCTATCCCAGGGTTTACGCGGGACCGGATACGAGGTTTATTCTCGCCTTCCGCCAGGACATGAGAACAATTATGATGAGTTAAAGACGGCTCTGCTGAAACGATTCGAGGTTACGTCACATACCTACCGGAAAAAATTTCGAGCAGCGAAACGAGAACCGGGGGAGTTGTTTGCCGCCTACAGTTTGCGTCTAAAATCTTATCTCCACAAGTGGATGGATTTGGCTGGATTCGCACATGACTATGAGAGTCTGGAAGAGCTCATGGTGGTCGACCAGCTGAAGAAGCAAATGTCTAAACCTCTCAGGACGTTCCTGGGAGAACAAGGAGCGGAACGTATTGACCTCGTGAATAAATTAGCAGAACGGTTCGTCGAGGTACATGGGGAGGCAGGGGAAAACCTTTCCACCAACTCCAAAAGTCAAGAGAAACATGACAAGAAGAAAACCAAAAACTCAGGAACAAAAAAGTGGGAACCTTATGTGCAAAAATCAGAGGATAGTTCAGAGAAGAAGAAGGAGGGAAGCAAGAGCACTTCAAGCTCTACACCTAAACGACCGTGGTCGGAGAAGTGGTGTTCAATTTGTAAGTCACCCTCTCACAATACGAGGGACTGTAAATCGAAGGCTAAGAACCCTCACTTCGCAGCATGTCAAGTGACTTCCAAGGAGGTTGTCACGGAAAATGCCAAGGTCAACAAGGAAGCTCGCCACCAGGAGAGCTCACTCAAGTCCGACAATAGAAAATCTAGGACAGGGAAATGGTGCAACCAATGCAAGTCAAACACGCACAATGCTATTGACTGCAAGGGAAAGTCAGGAGACACTCAATTCGTCGTGTGCTCAGGAAAACCTAAGGTGGAGCCCACCGAACAGGTCGAGGCCGAGGAAGAGACTCCAGACCAGGAAAAACCACCTGTAGTGGAATTGGTAGAGGTTAACGGTCGTCAAGTGGAGTGTTTATACGACACAGGACTGGACGGGGAGGCCGTGATTTCTGCGGATCTGGTACATCCAGAACAATTCACAGGTGAAACATTGGATATACAGCCTGCACAGAAAAGTGCTGTACCCATGAAGTTGCCTATTGCTAATGTGGAGATTCGGTCAAGGTACGTCACCGGCACCATCAAGGCCGCTGTATTGACCGATCCCATTTTTCCAGTCATCCTAGGTTGCCGGTATGTCTTTCTGGGAATGCCCAGGGAGCCAATCCATATGGGAGCAATGCAGACTCGCTCTCAGACGAGAACGGAAGAGGCAGAAGCAATTGTGACTAACCCAATGCCGGGGGAGCTACGAACTGCCCAGAGTGAGGATGATACTTTACGTCCTTGCTACAGAAAGCTGCAGAAAAGTGCTGATCCACCAGGACGGGGGCAGTACTACATGAAGAATAGGATACTCTACAGGAGAGCAGGAAGGGGAGACAACCTATACGGTCAGTTGGTCGTCCCGAAAGCTCACCGGTCCCAGATTCTTCATATGGGGCATACCATCTCCTTTAGTGGACACATGGGTATTGCCGCCACCATGCAGCGGATTTCCTGCCACTACTATTGGCCGGGAATGACAGATGATGTGCGTCGGTATGTGAAGTCATGCCCTGAGTGCCAGAGGGTGGCACCGAAACACTGGACAGCACCGGTGATGTTGGGTGAGATGCCCATCATGAACTCTCCTTTCGAGAGGGTAGCCATCGATATCGTGGGTCCACTTCCCAGGACTAGGAAGAGGAACATGTATATACTCACAATGGTGGATTGCTGTACAATGTGGGGTGAGGCTATACCGTTGACCACGATTGACTCGAAAAGAGTGGCGGACGCACTGATGGAGGCCTTTACCAGATTAGGCTTTCCGGATCAAATTCTGACGGACAATGGATCTCAGTTTTGTGGAAAACTCATGGAGGAGGTATTTAGGGTGTTTCACTCTAACCACATACATACCAGCCCTTACCACCCTCAAGCCAATGGACAAGTAGAGCGTTTCAACGGCACGTTGATGACAATGCTCAGGAAATTAGCGCAGGAAAAACCGGATAGGTGGGATGAATATATCCCAGCAGCACTCTTTGCCTATCGGGAAGTTCTTCATGGTTCAACAGGACTACCACCCGCTACGTTGCTGTTTGGTCGTCCAATCAAAGGACCGTTGGAAGCCATGTTGAGGAGTTGGACTGAAGAGGGGACGTCAGAAGAAGTGATCTCATCCTACAAATACGTGGAGGAACTGAAAGAAAAACTCCACAAGGGATGGACTCTGGCAAATCAAAACTTGAAAAAGGCCAGGAAAAGACATGCGGCTTACTACAACCGTAGGTCTAAAGAAAGATCTCTAGAGGTGGGAGATAAAGTCTTGTTGCTACTCCCAACGGGAAACAACAAACTGGAGATAGGTTGGCAAGGACCATTTCCCGTGGAAAGGGTGATATCCAGAACCAACTATCAGATCCGGATCCGGGGAAAGTCGAAGATTTTCCATATCAATCTCTTGCGGAAATATGAAGAGAGACCCGGAGACAAGGCAGCTCACCTCATGGCAATGTCAGTTGCAGTGGAGACAGAAGTGGGAACCAGCGAGGGCAGGGAATATCCCTTGGAACACCAGGAAACCTATAGGGATGTGCAAGTGAACCCTGATCTGACCTCCCAGGAGAGGGAAAGGATAACCCAGGTTCTCAAGTCTCATAAGGAGATACTGACTGATAAACCAGGACGAACGAGGTTGGTTGAGTTCGAGATGACTTTGACCACACAGGAGCCTGTTCGCCAAAAGGTTTACCCAGTGCCATTCTCTAAAGAAAAGGCTCTGGAGGAGGAAATACAAAAACTGCTGGAGGATGACGTGATTGCACCATCCACATCCCCATACAATGCGGGGGTAGTTTTGTTACGCAAACCAAGTGGAGAACACAGGTTGTGTATAGATTACCGACTTCTGAACAGTCATACACAGTTTCAGGTGGAACCTTTGCCGAATCCAACTCAGTTATTCGCTAGGCTCCATAAGGCTCGGTACTTTTCAAAGGTGGATCTGAGTCAAACCGGAGATTCGACCACTGTTAGCCTTCAGTACACCCAGTGGACACTACGAATTCAAAGTCATGCCCTTTGGACTCAGCAATGCACCCAGTGTGTTTACACGCATGATGAGGACTTTACTCGATCCGTTACAGGATCCGTCCATCATATCATTTATGGATGATATTCTGATTTCCAGTGACAGCCTGGATGACCACTTACAATCCTTGCAGAGAGTGTTTAATAGGCTCAAGGAAGCAGGGCTTACTGCTCGTCCAACCAAGTGCATGATTGGTTACCAGACTCTGGAATTTCTAGGTCACACCATCACTCCAGGACACATTGTTCCAGAAGAGAAGAACCTGGAGAAAATCAGAAATGCACCAAGGCCAAAAACGAAGAAGGATGTGCGATCTTTTCTCTCGTTGTGTGGGTTCTACCACAAATTTATCCCACATTTCACTGAATTGGGAGCTCCCTTGACGGAAACCTTGAAAAAGGGATTCCCGGACCAAATCATTTGGACACCAGAATGTGAGAATGCCTATAGTCAGTTAAAGGAGGCCTTGGTCAGCAAACCTGTATTACAGCTCCCTGACCTTTCCAAACCATTTGTGTTGAGAACAGATGCGAGTGCGATTGGAATTGGAGCCGCTTTGTTACAGGAAGGAAAAGACGATGCTTCGGTTTTGAAACCTGTGGCATACGCAAGCAAGAAATTACTACAGGCGGAGAGGAATTATTCAACTGTCGAGAGAGAGTGCTTGTCCCTCGTATGGGCAGTGCAAAAATTTCAGCCATATTTGTATGGAGTTAAGTTTCGGGTCCAGTCGGATCATCAGCCCCTGATGTTCCTGGCTACTTCTCAGAAGCTCAACGCCCGTTTGATGCGGTGGTCGTTGTTACTTCAACCATATAATTTCACAGTAGAGTACATTCCGGGGAAGGAGAATGTTGGAGCGGATTTCTTGTCAAGACACCCAGCTCCTGAAGAAGAGGAATGAATCATCTGGATTTAACTCATGGTGGAGAAGAGTGAGATGGACTACTCTCTTAAGAGGGGGCCTATGTCACGAGCTCGCCATGAGTTAACCAGATAATAATACCGACGTTTGCTTGGCGTATATTTTCTAGGCCACAACAGTCGTACTAACAGAGTAAACACAGCTGCACAGGTTACATCGTGTCAGCCCATAAACACATTTGGTGGTGAGTGAGAAGGAAGGGATACAATGCGTTGGCAGTTTATAAACATTTAGAATCACATAGCCTTGCCCGGCTCAGTACATGGAACAGCCCTGTCTGTCAGTTATAGTTCCGGACATCAGGCGAAATGGCTGCTGGGATTGTCACCACTGAACAGAAGCTTGACAGTTTGTCAACAGTCAGAGACAAACCGGAATTGGCAGCGAGAGACAGGAAACAGTACATCTGTCAAGTCTTGTTTCCGGAACATCGAGAAGATTGACAGCGTGTTGGGAAAAACTCTTTGTTGGAACTGTACAGTAACTCTCTAGATTGTTTTGGATGTCACAACCAGTGATGACAAATCTAACATTAATGGAGCCAGGGAGGATGGATCCCTGACAGGAGATGATCTGCCACTGTGCCACCTGTGTGGGGGAATAAAGGAGAACGTCACGTGGCCAACTTTGGTAGTTTGCCATATAAACCCGAGTTGGGATCAACTAGGGGGGAGTTGACCAAGAACCGTGGATTATGATGGACGTGTTTGTGGGAGAGCTCTACAGTGTTAGATTAATTTAACATTAACTAGCATGTGCCGTTATGGCAAAGTGTAGTAGCCATCCAGGGAATGAGGCGGTTTTTACATAAGGTAGTCAATATAGTCTATTAGTTCTACTTAATATAGACTGTGGCCTTGTTAAACTATAGTGTGATGATTAGCACTGTTAGTGGAAACTAGTTAGAGTAGAATAGTGATATTAACTCTGCTAGTTAAGAATAGATTAGTGAAGTGTTGATAAGCTTTACTAGTTGAGAATTGAGTAATGAGGGATAATTGGGATCTTCCTGTAGGTGTCCCTGGTGGGCGGGGTTCCGCATTCTGGTTGCTGATTTTTCCTTTGTCATAGCCTGATTCGGCTCTAGGTGGGTAGCTAATCTGCTCTATGACTAATTCTAGTTAGCTAAAGATCATTAAGCAAGGTGATAGGCTTACACTCAGCCGAAAGGATCAGTGACTAGTACTATCACCAGATGTGTTGTTTCTATCCTAGGTTCCCTACCAGATCCAAGGAAACTCAACAAGTTTTTGGGAAAAAATCAAATCCAAAAGGGAAGAACACCAGTTCAAGAGTCACTAGAGTTGCACACAGAACGTAACTTACGCTAGAAGGAAATTGATTCATCAAAGAGAGTGATGCATACTGATGCACCACACAGCATTAGACAGTAGTAACGAACCGAGAACCGGCTAAGAGTACCTAGTGTTAGTACAGCAACAATTAACATTAGAAATTAGCACTTATGGACTGAATGGTTCGATGTGCAACGAGGATGATCTGTCGACTAACTAACTAACTAACTAACTGCGTACACACTACAAAAGACTTGTGCAGTTTGTTAAGGAACGTTAGGAACGGACATTGTGTAGAGTGCAACCGGTCCATGATTAACTGTTAATACCACCGGTGTCTATTTCGGATGTTCATGAAATTGGATTACCAGAGGTCTACAGAGGCAAAGCAGTATCCGGCAAGATGGTTTCGGCAACGGGTGAGAAGTACATGTTCTGACGTAACGTGCTGTGGTCTATCTTTGCTGGGATCAGCTGACTGGGTTGCTGTCTGAGAGTCAGAGTCTACACACTTTATAGAACACGTCACACATTTTCTTCACATACACGTCTCAAATACGTTACACTTTTATTTTAATAAATTACTCTTTATTAATTTTCTAGAAGCAAGAGTTGTTGAGTATGTTGCGTTGGGGAAGTATGAGAAGGGGGCATAGTACGACAGTGAGAGAGTGATAGGAAAAGGTGTCCATAGGCTGATGGAGTGTGTTGGACGGAAGCTGGTGGATTCTCCAGAATATTGAGAGGGAAAAAATATTATAATGTGGGTGTCGGCTCTCTTCACTCCAGGGACGACACTGTAAAGGAGGACACGACTCAGACCTGGTGATCCATTTGCTTCTCCGAGGTGTACACGTGCTCCCACAAGACCGCAACCACGTCTGCCTTATCATACATTAATACTCTGCCAAATTTTGCAGAGCCAGCCAATCTGTCCGCCTGTTCATTCCCCAGCACACCAGCATGCCCCGGAGAAAAGATCCAGACGATGCTTGTCACCCGTGACTTCCGAAGCGAAGCAAGCCACTCTGCACGAAGCTTACCTGTCCTCACCCTACTCAGCATGCTTTCTGAGTCAGTTACAATCACGATGTGTGTGTGTATCGTATTCTCCATCCAGCGGAAAGCTGCACTGACTGCCTCCACCTCCATTCTTAAGTTAGATATTGTGGTATCATATGCCAGGCTCTCCTGCACCAAACGTCGACCATTAGCTTTTGCTAAGAACCCCCAGTCACTTCTCATGCCTCTCAACACCGAGCCATCTGTGTATATAATCACATCACCCTGGCGAGCATTATCCTGAATTGCTAGATTTCCACTTCTTTGGCCCCTGCTGGCCACTCCCTGCACTCCCAGCTAAATGTGATTATAACTCTGCACAAGTCTGACAGTTACTGCAGTGCCCAACATCGTCATCATTATAACTAATATTATTATTCGTATTCTTATTGTCTTCGTGATCATAATACAATTCACATCATCATAATTTACGTTATCACCAACACTACCACCACCATCATCATCACTAATAACATTATCGTCCTTATTATACTAATATGCGATGCTAGTATACTAAAATGCCAATAATATTGCCACGTCTCAAAATGTTCACTTATATTAAGTCTGAGTCTTTGGGGATGTGGCGTCTTTCTCTCTTTCTCGTTGCCTCTATTTATGGATGGCAATATAACAATAACACAAAGTAATGCAGCTTTACAAAATACAATTATGGGGGGAAAAACAGGACACTGCGGAGACCAGCCTTTATCAGCAAAGAAATACATACACAAAACAAAACAGATAAACACGGGGTAGACAATACAGTGACTACATTAGGGCATAAGAACTGGCTGAGAAGAATGGGAAGATGAAAATATGTGAACAATGAAAAGAAAATGAAAAACAATGTGCTACTTATCTAAGTTAATATCACAGCCTGGAATTCTGTGATAGGTAGTACATGTTATGGACAATGGGGGGATGAGTGATCTTGAGGTATGGTATCCGCCTCGAGCGATGGAGGTCCCGGGTTCACGCCCCGGTGAGGACGGGGATTTTTTTTTTCCAAGTAGACGTCTAGTAATATAATTTCCCCTGGTCTCTGGGTAGTGAGATCGGACGCCCGTGTGTATTTTTGCGCATCAAAATATCCCTTGGCAGTTGGAAATCGGAAAAGAGTAGCATAACGGCGCTTCCCGGGCAAAATTTCGAGTTAAAAATCTACCCCAAAGTACTTCAGGATCCTCTTCGGTGCTACGGAGTTCGTGCACTGAGTTGAGATGCTTCGGTCTGAGGCTTGAGTTAGGAGGAGAACGGAGCACTTTTGGGTTACACCCGTGTGCCATGATGTTGATCCATCGACTAAACTAAATTAAACTATGGACACTGGACAAGTAGTTAGATATGTAAATGTCACACGTTGTTCTTCATGATCAGTGTTCGATGTTGTTGATGATCTTTGCGTGATATTGTCGTGTGATGGTCGTTGTCTAGGTAACGATACTTCTGGTGTGTCAATTGAGCTCTCTAACTGTCTCTTAATCCAACTCACCCCAGTAGTGCACATTCACCAGTCATTAAACAAGATTCAGTTGGCGCACATAATCCTGTATTACAGAAATAACACAGACTCACGGAACATATATATATATATATATATATATATATATATATATATATATATATATATATATATATATATATATATATATCCAGAAACAATGTAATCCATAGACTATAAATATCCTCCTCACAATTTAACCAGCACACATCAATGTCTTCTCAAGCCTGCTTCATATCAAATCCACAAGACATGTAATCCAGCTCCTATCCACCGCTGGACCTCACACAATACACCCACACACTGGGTCTTAGTTTCCACTAACTATCTCACCCACTCTGGGTTCAGGCCCTCACTCACTATAGAACCCACTCTGGTTCAGGCCTGTCTTCACAACTAGGAGAACAACACAACACCGTTCTCCGTGGACTACCGACTCCTTCGGTATCTACACATTAACTGTCCTGAAGTCCCTTGACTTCACACAAAACTAACCTGTCCTTCCCCCATCCCCCTGGGGTCCACACTCACCCTTCCCATTATTTCTCAGGATTGGCTGTTTTCTCATAGCCAGGTCAGTCACTTTACTGTCTCCCACTTTCATCTCCATTCTTTCTCATGCCCGGTCACTCAACTCACTGTCAATGACCCAGGCTTATGTCAGTAAAGATTTGGACGCGAGGACCCTATCACATGCATTCAGGAGTATTGGGTGCTTGGTGCTTTCCCGTAATATTATAGATAAATCGGCACTCAGTGGGGGAATCAGCCAGCGACGCGCCGGTCGCTTTTCTCTTCATACTTCCTCTTCCTAGGGACGTTCATTAGCAGATGATTAGGAATATAACGTTAGCTGCATGTTCTTTACAGGGCGTTGCAATCATCTCCAAAATGTATAGCCGTTTGTGATTTAGCCAGGCAATTTTACGTTCAGTAGTTTGCCACTGCTTCCTGAACGGCCGGTACCTCACTCCATCGAAATCAACGAAAAGCGATGTGGTTTAAAACTGCCCGTGGCTGATCAGGAACCCTTGTCTCAGTATGTTCGGGATGTGTGAGACTGTGTTTCACTAACCCCAAAGCCACAATCATTAGTACTACAGTCATTTTAAACATTAGAATTATGCAGAGATATACTGTTGTATTTTAAAATTGAAATTGACGTCCAGGTCGAAAGAGTATAAAATGGGAGGAAGGAAGGAAGATAGGGAGGGAGGGTGGAAGGCAGGGAGGGTGGAAGGGAAGAAGGGAGGAAGAGATGATAGAAAACGGACGAAAGGAAGAAAGTGATGCAGGAAGGAAGGAAGAATGAGAGACAGAACGGAAAGAATAAATCTAGTGATGCAGGAAAGACCGAAGTGAGGCAAGAAGGATGGAAGTGATGATAGACAAAGGACGGAAGGAAGGAAGGGAGTGATGCAGGAAGGAAGGAAGAAGAGAGGGGAGAAGGAAGGAATGGGAGAAACTGAAGGAAAAGAAGAAATAAAGAAATTAATCAAGGAAGCAAGGAAAGGGGTAAGGAAGAGAGAGCGGTAGAAGAGGAGGCAATGGAGGCTCGCCGACAGAAGGGAAGGACAGAAGGAATGGACGTCGAAGGAAGAGAAGAAGAAATAAACGAACAATGGACGGGAGGAAGACAGGAATGAAGGAAGATAGAATGGGGGAAGATAGAAAGGATAACAGGGAGGAAGGAAGGAAACGGGAAAAGAATGAAAGTAAATAAGGAAAGAAGCAAGGAAGTTAGAAAAGGTTAATGGTGGTTAACTGGCAGAACGTGAGACGTTCCTTCAACAGGCAGATAACCCCAAGGCCCAGGCTAACAGTATGTAGTTAAGTACAGCAAAGGACCCAGTTAGAGGTATTGTGCGTATGGTACCAGACCCATATTTTATCAGAAGGAACAATTATGGATTTAGAACGAAACATAATGGCTTTAGAAGAACGTAGGTTTAGAAGGAACAGTAATGAATATAAAAGGAACAGTATGAATTTTTATAAACCAATCGTCCCTCGCTGGGTGGGTGGGTGTGGTTAGTACCACGCCCACTGCCTTTACTTTTAAAGATTTTTACCGGTACCTTTTTTAGACTGGGTCCAACAGGCAGCAGAGGTCGAATTTACAAATCCGACCCAACGCGGATTCGAACCCCTTATCAGAAAGTCGACAGAAGTGCGTCTGTCTAGCCACTATGCCAGAGAACCATACTATTTTTTTTTTTTTTTTGCATATCCTTTTTACAGTACATCGCTGTCAACACCAGCATCTTACTGCACGATTACGTTCAGTATAAGGGGGGTGGGGGATGCGTGGTCTCGATGTACGGTGTCCGCCTCGAGTGCTGGAGGTCCCGGGTTCAAGCCCCGGGGATACCGGGATTTTTTCACAGGGACTTCTAGTAATAGAATTTCCCCTGGTCTCTGGGTAGTGAGATCGGATACCCGTGTGGATTGTTGTGCACGTAAAAAAATCCATTGGCAGTTTGAAATCGAAAAAGAGTAGCCTAACGGCTCTGCCCGGGCAAAATTTCGAGTTAAAAATCTACCCAAAGTATTTTCAAGATCCTCGCCGGTGCTACGAAGTTCGTGCACTGAGCTGAGTGCCTCCAGACTCAGATTTGAATTAGGAGGAGAACGGAGCACTTATGGGTTGCACCCGTGTGCTTTGCTGTCGATCCATCGAACAAACTATACTTCAGTATTTTGCCATTGCTTTCTGAACGATCGCCCCCCACCCCCTCCCATACCAATTCGTTAAAACCCAGCGCAACACGGTCTGTTTCAAAATCGGTCGCAGCTGTGTTTCCAACGTGAGTAAGCGGGATTACGAATAGCGTTAGCAAGACCTTCGCCACGGAGCCCGCCCCATCCTATTCTGGAAGTGGATGTTTGAAACTCACACGTTCATCTTACAGTACAAATGGCAGATAAATGGAAAGAAGTAATGAAAGAGGGAAGAAACGAACACACACAAGACCAATTTAACAGCGTTTAAGTTTGAACATTCAGTGTTGGAAAGCTCGATTGATTTCTAACGGGTGCTCTTGAGTTCTGTGATTGTAAACATTGCCCCTGATAACACAGACAGCTTGTAGCTGGGTCATTACCAGCACGGTCTTGTTCTTTACTCTGCGGCCGTTGTTCCCTGGTTTTTGCAATGTGATAATCAATGGAGTTGTACTCGGTCGGCGTGGCTGAATGCATAAGATCGCTCGCTCTTAAACTTCCGGTGTGCTGATGTCGAGGTAGCAGGTTTAACCCCTACAACAGTCATCAGGACTAACATGTTGACTTCTCGTCCTTGACTTGAGAACGTTAATTTCAAATACCTCAGAAGTCGGAGTGGGATCACCTGATGGACGATGTGACATCAACGTGGTCTATGTTTGAGTTCAAAGCGAGCGTAGGGAAAACAAAAACTATTGGCCCACCGTTTGCTATTGCAAGTGAATTAGAACGAGTACCAAATCCATCAGAACCCACTAGTGTGGCATGTGACCATCATGATCTAGTGCAGTGGTTCTCAACCTTTTTTGGCCCGTGCCCCCCTTCACCATATTTTCAGAACGTCACCCCCCCCCCCTTTCGTATTTCTTTCCTAAATATGTGGCCCGTGTCCCCCACCCCATTCACCATATTTTCAGAACGTCATTCCCCCCTTTATTATAGCGACAGATAGCGATGGGAACGATTAGTAGTATGACTCTTTGCTGACTGTTGAACGAGAAGACGGAGCGAGTATGGCAATGTATGTACTGAGTGCAGCGAGGCCATTTCTTAGCTCAACACAGCTCAACTCTGTGTTGTTCCTGAGGAAGATTATTAGAAGTGGAACATCGATTTGCTGTGTCGTAATATAACAAATAAAACAATTATTATTGATTCCCCGCTTCCCTTGTGATTGACGTGTGCCGTAATGGAGTTCATTGAAAGATATGTACAGTCTGTGTTTCATATCTCAGCTGTTTTTATTTTCTATTCCCTTGATCATGTGTTTTGTTTCACGCCCAGTTTGTGATTCAATGTGGTATGCCCAGCATTGCGTGCGTCCACCCAAAGAATCTTCTTCCAATTACCATTCGCTCTTTAGTTGCCTTTTAATCCGTTACTGTTCCATCTAATTGTGTTGATGCTCATTATAATTTTGTTGATGCTCACTCCGACTTCAGAGGCACTTGTAATTTACGTACCCAAGTCAAGGACTAGAATTCAACATTTTAGCCCAAATTTTAAGGTCTATGGTTGAACCCCTTACATTGGCATCGGCATAATGGATGTTTAACGCATGTTCTTATCCATTCGGCCATGAAGACCGCTATATGGCAATATTATATTCTAGTCAGAATATAATTAATGTCTGTGACGAAAACACTCCTTCCGCGTGTTATCGAGGCGCTTAAGTTAAAGTTAGTTGCATATCCATTACAGGACGTGGGATTCAACCTCAGCATGTTATGGCTGTTTGTGACTTCTTGGCAAGTTTACTTTCGGTAGTTTGCCATTATTTTCTGAACGATCGGAATTCATTCCATTTTATGAAAACCAACGATAGGCAGTCTGCTGCCAAATCGCAAGAAGCTGTGTTTCGAACGCGGTATGCGGGATTGCGAACTACGCCCGTAACCCCTTCGCTACAGCGCCGGCCAGGTCCATAAGGGAAACAAAAGCAATAACAAAAAGTAGGGGGGGGGGGGACTGAGTGGTCTCGAAGTATGGTGTCCGCCTCGAGTGCTGAAGGTCCCGGGTTCAAGTCCCGGTGAGGGCCGGAATTTTTCCACGTGGACTTTTAGTAACAAAATTTCCCCTGGTCTCTGGGTAGTGAGATCGGACACCCGTGTGTATTGTTGCACATGTAAAAAAATCCTGTGGCAGTTGGAAATCGAAAATGAGTAGCCTAACAGCGCTGCCCGGGCAAAATTTCGAGTTAAAAATCTACCCAAAGTATTTCAGGATCCTCGCCGGTGCTGCGGAGTTCGTGGACTGAGCTGAGAATCTCCGGAACCGGGCTTGAGTTAGGAGTAGAGCGGAGCACTTATGGATTACACCCGTGGGCCGTGATGTTGATCAGTCGACTAAACTAAACTAAAGCAATAACAGTGCACCCCATCATGCATGTCGTAAGAGACGAGAACAGAAGGTCTCGATGGCAGCAGCTACACATTCTTAAAGAAAACTAGCTACGATATCCAGCGAATCGTGAACAAGTATACAACGGGCTTGACATGAATGTGTTGAGTCCTTATGCTTCATTGGAGGATGAAAGGCAGTAGCAGAGAAGAAGATCTAAACACTTAGGAACTCCGGAAACATCAATTCGGGACACGAATATATGACACGAGTGTGTGAAATAAACTCTACATATGATTACGCTGATCTGATGAATATGCGAGGAAGAAATCGACAGAAATTGAGTTGTGGGAAAATTTCATGATAGGAGATAATCCGTTTTGAATAAATAGTCCGGAAGTACTTCGTTGAATGAGTAGTGTGTGGATTGAGAACTGTGGAGGGTTTGGAAACGCAACTCACAGAAAATTCCCTGAATAGGCGAAGTTGTTTGAACAGGTCGATCTCAGGTTTGAGGTGGACGTGATTGAGGAGACGAGGCACTTATCTTGTGCTTCTTTGAAATGTGGTTGTGGGTAGGGACACAGACATGAGTAGTACCAGTTGCATCACGTTCTTCGTTTCTGAAATCTATTGTGTGTGTGTGTGTGTGTGTGTGTGTGTGTGTGTGTGTGTGTGTGTGTGGGTGGGTGGGTGGGTGGATGGATGGATGGATGGATGGATGGATGGGTGGGTGGATGGATGGATGGATGGGTGGATGGATGGATGGATGGATAGATGGATGGATGGATGGATGGATGGATATAATTAAGCTGGGTCAAACGCAGAGCCATATTATAGTACATATTATACCTGACAGTGTGGAACGGAGCCACATTATACAGGACAATATGGATAAGAGCCATATTATTCGTGGCAGCGTCGACCAGAGTCTTATTAGGCACACAATTTAGGTGACACCGTCAACCATAGTCTTAATGTGGTACACAAAATAGGTGACCGCATCAATCAGAGCCTTAATATGAGACACATTTGACGTGGCAATGTTGACCAGTGCTTTAATATGGTACACATTTCATGAAGCTATGTCGAGTCCAGGGTTTTACAATGTTACACACGAAATGTGTCAACCCCACACTAATACACAAAATACAAGACTCGTTTAAGGAGCGAATGGAATCTGATGAATACGAAGACACGAGGGTTGTGATGTTGATAATACTCTAATGCAGTGGTTCTCAACCGGTGGGGAATTTCCCCCACCCCCGGGGGAATTTTAGGGTTTCCGGGGGGGGGGGGGGGGGGGAATTACGATTATTTCAAGATCGCATTAATACAAAAAAAAAAAAAAAATACAAACTAGAATCAACTCTGGAAATAAGATATACTATGCACTACAACATCTACTAAAATCAAAGGCGCTATCTCGTAACACCAAAATCACAATATACAAAACACTGATCAGACCAGTTGTGCTGTATGGCTCTGAAACCTGGAGTACAACGAAAGGAGACGAAGCCTTGTTACAAACCTTTGAGAACAAAATTTTAAGACGCATCTTTGGACCCATTAGGGATACACAAAGTGGAGAGTGGAAAAGAAGAAGTAACAAAGACATTTATGATCTGTTTAACTCCCCGCTAATCACTGGTATCATGAAGGCTAATAGACTACAATGGCTGGGGCATATAGAAAGAATGGAAGATAATAGGGAAACAAAACTCGCTTACACTCAGGAAATAAATGACCGTAGACCCCGAGGTAGACCAAGAAGGCGGTGGAGAGATAATACATGTACAGACCTACAAGCACTTGGAATCAACGACTGGCAAGAGAAGGTCCACCAGAGAGACGAATGGAGACGGATTGTATTTGCAGCAAAGAACCTCAATGGCTCGGAACGCTGAAGAAGAAGAAGAATTAATACAAAAACCAGTTACTTAATATTGTTTTTGCCTCTAAATTTTACGGTTCTGTACTAATGAAATTCGTTTTATAACGTAAGAAGACCGGCAAATCACATTTTATGTTGATGTCTAGACTCGTTCTAGTATGTTATATTAAATTTAGCTTCCATTTTTATGTATACTGTGTAAGAGTGGGGGGGATTTATAGGGAGGAAATTCGAAAAGGGTGGTGGGGGATGACGTTCTGAACATATGGTAAAGGTTGGCATGGGCCAAAAACAGTTGAGAACCACTGGTCTTATGCTTTAAGAATATTAATCAAGCAAAATGTGTGTGGGAGTCGCTGTGGCATAATGACTAGGTGGTTGCCCATCCCCTGATGGTCTTAACTTCGAATCCATATAGAGACGTATTTTGTTTAAATTAAGTCTACTCATCCTAAAATGAGTATGAGGACATGTGTTGGGAAGTTACAACTACAGGTGTGAACATGGGCACATGGCAAAGCAAGTGCCAATTGCTCTACAATAAATGGATCAAGGCCCACAAGACAAGAGTGTTATTTGCCCCTTACACGTTATCTCTTACTTACAATATGTGTCTAGGAAGGATAAGTTCATCATATACTGAGGAATGAACACAGGCAGTAGACAGACAGGCATGCATGTTTATTGTACACACAGAAATACGAGGAGATAGTTGGATCTTTGGATACAAAGGCTGACATAAATAATGGCCTACTGATTGACTGACAGACTGACTGATAGACGACACACGGACAGGAAAGAAGTCTCATAGGCAGACAGAAAGGTCGATTGCCAGACACAATAGCAGATAAGCATACAAGCAACTAGAGAGACCAGCAGACAGACAGTAAGACAGACAGACAGACAGACAGACAGACAGACAGACAGACAGACAGACAGACAGACAGACAGACAGACAGACAGACAGACAGACAGACAGGCAGGCAGGCAGGCAGGCAGACAGGCAGACAGACAGACAGACAGACAGACAGACAGACAGACAGACAGACAGACAGACAGACAGACAGACAGACTGACAGACAGAAAGCAATTTCATATAGACACACACTTATACCATTAAACAGGCATGCCCAGACAATCACAATAAACACCATCCATCACGCAACATCACAAAACACAATGTTTCCCGTTTCAAGCAATTAATGATCAGCACAGGTAGTTCTCCCAAACTTAATGGCCTATGGCAACAACAACAACCTACCTGGAACTCGAGAAGCCTCTTCTGATTCTGCTCCAACACGCGAAGCAACAAGACAGGATGGACGCATCTCTAATGACTTTGTATCGTTTTCCCATCGTTAAGTTTCCAGTTTCCTTATTGTCCTTCGGTATGAACACAGCTTATTGTTTATGGCCACGGTCACAAAGCAGGGTATAAATTCCAATGTGCTAACAATTCATTTATCGTCTAGCTGTTTAAAATAACAAGCTAGATTTTCAGGTTAATGCGTGTTCTTGGCTATCACTCTTGTAAAGGTAAAACGATCAATGGAATGAAAGAGATGGATGTTTCTGTGCAATGCTGAATGAAAAAAAAATACCAGGGGGATTCAAATGAAAACTTTCATTTGTGTAAGTGTGTGTGTGTGTGTGTGTGTGTGTGTGTGTGTGTGCGTGCGTGTGCGTGCGAGCGCGTGCGAGCGCGCGCGCGTGGGCATATATTCTGAAAAAGTAAAGAACAAAAGTATCATTTTTCGATGTAGTCTACACTGCGCTCAATGTAAGTCCTCTAGCGCCGATAAAGTGCTTGGATTCCTGCAGATAACAAATCTGTTGGTCGCTTTTTTGGAGTCACTACTCGGTGTGCCTGACCCGGTCGTGAACAATCTGTCTCAGAAGTCACGCCGTTTTGAAACTTTCTACTCCACTCATATACTTGCTGGACTGACAGGTGTGCATTGCCATACTTGACCTTCATTAGCCGATGAATTTCTATAGATTTCACCCCTTCACGGATTTTAAAAGAAAAAAAAGAAAAAAAAACACGGATAACCGAACGCTGCTTCTCTTTGGTGCATGTCAAAAAGGGACAGCCATTTTTAAACTGTCCGTATGACGTCACCCTGATTGTATATACCCTGATGTCACGTGCTTAGCACTATTTTAATCCTTAACAACAATGTTGACAGGTTACAAGACAGTGGCATGGTTATTGTAATTTTACCACACTTTTAAGCACCCTCGTATAACAGGAAACCAGATTCCGATTTGTGGTCCATTCTGCTCAAATAAATGCTCCACATTCGAATATTATCAGTGATTAAGTGCTTTAAATGTTTCAGCTAAAGTATAATGCATGTATTCACTTCACATGATATATAAATGTATAGTATACACCCGACGAGACGGAGCGAAATATCCCATAATTACATTGTGCAACACAGTGTAGTTTATGTGTTTAAATGCACTAATGGGGTGTACACTGTTTTAAAATCCCATTTATGTATTTTTAACAGCTTATCTGCGGAGCGGCTGGCGGAGTGGTTAGACTGCCGGATTCGTCTTCGGAAGACCCAGGTTCAAAGCCTCGGTAGGGTGTGGATTTTTTATGTCGGTGAAAAACAAAAATTAAACCCTTAACTGCACAGTTCGTGGCGAATAAACTAGCCAGGCGGGCTTAATTCCTCAGGCTCAAGATAACTAACTGTAGGGAGTAGATCACAGTGTGTCAGTATCGTATGTGCACAGAAAAAGGTCGGTTACTTAGGAAGTCCCTTTACAGGACATCGTAATATACCCCAACTTAGTTTGGCTTTTTTTTGTAGTTGTGAAGGAAATTTTACGTTCAATACTTTGTCTTGGTTTTCTGAACGGCAAATGCTCATATTATTGTGCAAATCATCAAATCTTTCATAATACGTCTATATTTACAAACTACATAATGACATACTTTATGATCATCATTACCATCATCATCTTACTAGGGCACTTAAACTAATATTAACACCGTAAGCCACTTAATTAACGATATAGGATGCATCCATCCAGCGAGAGTTAATACTGTTATAGGTGCTACTGTTAATTTCGCTGACTCCCCTTCTTCCATATCTTTTTCCATATTTTTGACTTTACATGTTACATTTTGGCACCTTAACGGTATTCCTGCCTGGCCTTCCTGTGCATGGAGGATGCGCAATGGCCTATTCACTTTCGATACCCACACATTTTGTTTACATTTTTGGTTGTATCCCGTATCATCTGTTTATTTTATGTTTTGTTATTTCGTTAATATCTGTTTTGGATGTTCCTGAAGAAGACCCCTAAGATCGAAACGTCGGACGTGTTTTATTTTGATTTAGCTTATTTTACCTTACGTTAATTTAATATTATTCTTGTTATTTTCCCCACAGTGATTTATATCAACCCGGTTCGTTGTACTGTTAAATTATATACACTGGGTCTGTGTCTGTTATATCTCTCTTTTCACAGGAGTCACACATATCTAACTCTTTTCATCTCAGACTGGTGACTGGTGGTGTTTCATTCTGTCGAAATGGCCAAACCGTTTGATCTTCCGCCTCTCAATATATGTGGCACAAGGCGTTGATTCCACTGCCTGTCTGATAAAATCATTTCATATCCGGTCTCGCAAGCACACTTTATCTTTTGAATTTATTCTGTTCTTATCAGCTTCTTGACTTCGGGGTAGCGGGTTAAGTCATTGACCTGACAGTTTGGCTTAAATGTTGCTTCCCATTCAGAAAGCAGAAGGCAGTGGCAAACTTCCGAGTGTAAGAAATTGTCTATCTATGCAACCTGTGGTTTATATCAACGTCTTACAAACGACATGCAACATTTGTTTTGTATATGAATTTGTGCTATTAGGTTCCAAGTTACAAGACCGAATCATCTCGAAACCCACATCATGAATTACTATGTGTTTTGCCAGCTGGCGTAGGCGTTCATGTCTCCCCACAGATCTCGGTTTCTTTCCACATTTCTGGTCAGGGTACTATATTTGTGGCATTCACATATAGTACACAATGAATATTTGAATAATTTATTTCACAATGTTGTCAGTCCCTGGATTGTCTGTGTCTTTCTCTTCGCTGATTTCATTTAGCAGCCTACTAGTGGATATCCGTTCTGAATTGAAACATGACGACTAGCTTCCCCAAAACATGCATGCTTTCGTCACGTCTATGCTGTCTAAAGTGGTTATGAGCTGTTTAGAGCTATATTGAGTCAATGCTGATGTACGGAAGCAAATAATCGACAATTAGAAGGCAAGTGAGGAATTATGTAGAGGCTTCGAAAATGTGATTTTACAAGAAAATGATGAGAAATTGGGACGGATAAAAAGATCAATGGACATATCTTGAAAGAAGTTAACTCACAAACACATTGGCTACTCGTATCAGAGGAAGACAGTCCATGTTCTTTGGACATGCAATTAGAAAGGGGGGGGGGGAGTTATGTCATCACAACATGGAATGTGTGGGTGGGAGAGTAGCAGAGGGAAACAAAGAAATAGATGCTGGACAGTTGGAGTCAAGGCATGGCGGAGCTTCAGTGTGGGAAATAATTGGCGGCACAAGCAACGGAAGATTGTGGATAGACATGATCACGAACGCCACACGGCATGGACTATAAGAAGAAAAGGTCTTAACGACGAAATAGAATTCACTATCTATATAGTCACATCTATATAGTCAGATACATATAGTCACATCGATATGGTCACATCTATTTAGTCATTATATATATATCAAGCACATTGCACTTGGTATCAGTAAGAGAAATCCTGGCGTATGGAGAACACACAAAAATAAAACATGTTAACACAAACGCTTCGGCAAATCTCATACCAGCATCTTCATGCACGATACACAACGAACAAATCCACATAGTCATAGTAATCCACGGAATGTTCAGCATTTTCTTTGGCCACTGAATTCTATTCACAATGGACGTGAATGTATCACATACACGACTTGCGGGAGCTTTTAGGGCACAGTCTAACTAGGTTTAGTTATTTAACTTGGTGAAGAATGAATTAGCTTCTGTCATTGCCGGAATAGTTCAACAGAACACCGGTGGGTACCTGGTATGGTGTGCTCGAGCAATCGACACCAGCGATTCCCAAACTTCGCGATGCTGGTGCCACACTATCTGACGGTGAATGTCCTTTGAAGTAAACAAAAACCCCCAAAAAGTCTTAAGTTGGCATATAAGTCCAATGCTACCCAATGCATGTGAATCAAGGGTAGTGAATACTAAAAAATGCTGTGAATCACGGGTAGTTAATACGGAGAACATCTTCTTTTTCTGCTGCGTTCATCCAGAGTTTTTTTTTTTTTTTCGGACCTGATTGCGTTGTGCCTGTTTACAGCAGAGCTGCGTTCTTACGACGTTAGGCCGACACATCCGACTTATGTGGGCATTTGTTAACTGGGTTAACCTTCCCGGGGGAATACAGAGAACAATGCTGTGAATTACGGATAATGTTGATTAACGAGAGTAGAAGGAAACAAGGCAATAGTGACATGGCTTAACCATAGATTGCTAGAAATCTCAACAAAAACTAAGAAGACCTATATAAATATATCGCAAGAGGCCGGCTCCGAAGGCATAATAACATAAACGTTGTTAATATGGTAGCAAACATGATGTATTATATCACAATGAGAACATGTCGCATCGCAGTATGTAAACCCATGGCAGATACGGGAAGTCCATTAAGACTGTTAATCGTCCGAGGGCATTTAATCAGTCTACTACTACCACTACTACTACTACTACTACTACTACTACTACTACTACTACTACTACTACTACTACTACTACTACTACTACTACTGCTGCTGCTGCTGCTCCTACTACTACAACTACTACTCCTACTACTACTACTACTACTACTACTACTGCTGATGCTGCTGCTGCTGCTTCTACTACTACTACTATTACTACTACTACTACTACTACTACTACTACTACTACTGTATTAGCACATTGCCTCCTTGACAGACGATAGATTGTTACATTGTGCTTCAAAAGGGGCATAATGTCTACAACCCATAGAGGTAGTGAATGTGATTGATCAGACAAATTCGTGATGTAAATGTCCTTCCAGAATGAACCTTTGTGTACATATGGTCATTTCCACCTTAACGCACCAACTGACGTTCCACACGCTTAATGTGCGACCTATCTGCAATCATCTTCTCTTTTTCTTTATTCCATTTCTGATCCTTGCCCTCCATGCAGCGGGATATATCAATACCTGTATCAATCAAGTCCCGCTTA
This sequence comes from Cepaea hortensis, assembly GCA_963921405.1. Lineage (NCBI taxonomy): Eukaryota > Metazoa > Mollusca > Gastropoda > Stylommatophora > Helicidae > Cepaea > Cepaea hortensis. Next base: position 58,512,941 of record OY992896.1, read on the forward strand.
CACACATCTTTGCCCCCCCCCCCCCAAAAAAAAATAATAATAAATAAATATTATTTTAGTAACTATACTGTTAATATTTTGCTAATTCCTTATTCACTGTCCATTCTTCAGGGCCATAGAAAAGTGATGAATATTTTTTTTTCGCATATCCTTACAGGACATTGCAGTCAACACTAGCATTTTTCAGCTGCTGTTTATGTCTTGGCAAGTTTTACTTTCAGTAGTTTGCCATTGCTTTCTGGACGGCCGACTCACATACCTCTGTAAGTAACCAGCGCGACGCGATCGGCTGCCGAGACTCCTGCAGCTGTGATTCGTACGTGGATATACGGGATTACGAACAATGTCTTAAAGCCCTTCGCCAGGGAGTCCGGCAGTGTTGAATATAATGCCCCAAAAATTAATATTATTTTGGAAACCATTCTGGTATCAACATACAATTTGATATAAAGCAAGCAGGCCACAATTTGAGAATCACTATTGACACGTAGAAACATTTCTAAGACTGGATTAACTTTTTCCATTTTGTTTTTGCTCAGGTTATCTGTCGCCAAGGTTGGCCGAGGGCCGATAAGCGAGTCATGCAAAACAAGGGAAAGAATCACATCAGGTAATTGCTGGAGGGGATTACAAATTTGCCGCCCTTGTTTGTCTAACCCGGAAGCTAATGGTCACAGGATTTTGGAACAAGGATTGGAGACAGGGTTATCTTTGTGAAGAAAGACAAGATGTAACAATAGTTAAGGAACCTTAAATTTACGCACACGGATGTCTACTAGAATGCAATAAGTAAAAGCAAAGTAAATGTCATTTTAATACTCCTTAAGCACGGGTTAACCCGTTTCTCCCACCTTGGACACGTAATAA
>OY992896.1:58518807-58596307 GCA_963921405.1 Cepaea hortensis
TAACTAACTAACTAACTAACTATCTATCTATCTAACTAACTAACTAACTAACTAACTAACTAACTAACTAACTAACTAACTAACTAACTAACTAACTAACTAACTAACTATCTAACTAACTAACTAACTAACTAACTAACTAACTAACTATCTAACTAACTAACTAACTAACTAACTAACTAACTAACTAACTAACTAACTAACTAACTAACTAACTAACTAACTATCTAACTAACTAACTAACTAACTAACTAACTAACTAACTAACTAACTAACTAACTATCTATCTAACTAACTAACTAACTAACTAACTAACTAACTAACTAACTATCTAACTAACTAACTATCTAACTAACTTACTAACTATCTATCTAACTAACTAACTATCTAACTATCTAACTAACTAACTATCAAACTAACTAACTAACTATCTAACTAACTAACTAACTAACTATCTAACTAACTAACTAACTAACTAACTAACTAACTTTCTAACTAACTAACTAACTAACTAACTAACTATCTAACTAACTAACTTACTAACTAACTAACTAACTAACTAACTAACTAACTATCTAACTAACTAACTAACTAACTAACTAACTATCTAACTAATTAACTAACTAACTAACTAACTATCTAACTAACTAACTAACTATCTAACTAACTAACTAACTAGCTAACTATCTAACTAACTAACTATCTAACTAACTAACTAACTATCTAACTAACTAACTATCTAACTAACTAACTAACTAACTAACTAACTATCTAACTAACTAACTATCTAACTAACTAACTATCTAACTAACTAACTAACTAACTAACTAACTAACTAACTAACTATCTAACTAACTAACTAACTAACTAACTAACTAACTTACTAACTAACTATCTAACTAACTATCTAACTAACTAACTATCTAACTAACTAACTAACTAACTATCTAACTATCTAACTAACTAACTATCTAACTAACTAACTAACTAACTACCTAACTAACTATCTAACTAACTAACTAACTATCTAACTAACTAAATAATTAGCTAACTAACTAGCTTAACCTGGACTGTAATCTTGTTAAAGAAGGGGCTGAAAAACACGTGACTAAATGAGCATATCAAGTCCAAATAATGAAAGTGTTTTAGTCGTTCACAGAAACAACTGCAAGTTAAATCATGTGCTGCTAGAAAAAGTGGTAGCCACGCGTTCCACCAGAAGATACCAGTGACTTGAAGTCCTCAAAATACACCGTCTAAAGGCAGGGCATAAATACTTACGAAAATATTAATCATGTTATTTCAATGGATTCAAGAGATCTTAGTCAATTATTGCACCAACAAAAGAAGATGGATAGAGCTGTTGTTCCTGGCTGGATTGCTTGCCGTGCTGTTGGTCCAAAAGGACTGAACATCTACAGCAACCTACACGGTCCAAACAGCATTGTGTGGATTGATTAAGTATCACAATGAGCAACAATGTATGCCAAAGACGTCCGGTGTATGTAGCACTGGTAGCTGTGTATGTCAAAGACACTTACGACACACTGAGCAGCTGTGCATGCCAATGACGTACGGTATATGTAGCACTGGTAGCTGTGTAAGCCAACGACACATACGAGACACTGAGCAGCTGTGTATGTCAAAGTCATACTGTGTCTGTAGCAATGAGAAGCTATGTATGTCACAAGACACGCACGAGCGAGACAATGAGTAACTGTCTATGTCAAAGACACGTAACAAACACCGAGCAGCTGTCTATGTTAAAGACACACACGAGCCACTGAGTAGCTGTCTATGTCAGAGACACATACAAGACGCTTAGCAGCTGTGTTTGTCAAAGACACTTACGAGACGCTGAGCTGCTGTGTATGTTCAAGACACATATGAGACACTGAGCAGCTTTGTATGTCAAAGACATATACGAGACACTGGGCAGGTTTGTATGTCAAAGACACATACGAGACGATGAGCAGCTGTGTATGTTCAACACATATACGAGACACTGAGCAGCTTTGTTTGTCAAAGACACATACAAGACGATGAGCAGCTGTGTATGTTCAACACATATACGAGACACTGAGCAGCTGTGTATTTTCAAGACACATACGAGACACTGAGCAGCTGTGTATGTTCAAGACACATAGGAGACACTGAGCAGCTTTCTATGTCAAAGACATATACGAGACACTGAGCAGCTTTGTATGTCAAAGACACATACGAGACGATGAGCAGTTATGTATGTCAAAGACACATACGAGACACTGAGCAGCTGTGCATGTCAAAGACACATACTGTGTCTGTAGCACTGCCAGAACTTCTGAGTTAACGACCTGCATCTCTAACAACAGTAACACTAAATATACCTTAGAATAGCATAGGATGAAAGTGGGTTTTGAGCGAAACATTAAAGAGTTAATGAGTATTGGGTTCCAGCCTTTAATGGCGTGCTTACAGAGAGTTGGCTGTTGACTCCGTGTAATGGAGACTTTACTGAAACCACTAATACCATTAACGTATTAGGTTTAACGGAGTAACTGCATTGTTACTTTATTTTGTTACTGCGTAGAAACAACACAGTAACTGCATTTTTACATTATTATGTTACCTTGTGGCGGCGTTATCTAATTCTACAGCAGTTTGTACTTGCTTCTTTTAGTCAATTTCTGGGTCTCTGTATTTAAAAGTCTTTTGTTCTTGTTTGTGTGTGTGTGTGTGCGTGTGTGTGTGTGTGTGTGTGTGGGTGTGTGTGTGTGTGGTGATTTCACGCTTTGAACTCAAGCGTAGTTTATGCACGTGCTACTACTTCTAATAGCATTGGACTGAAATTTTTTTCTAGTGGATTAGCCTTGCCTGTTACCAGTGTCCCTCGCCATCAGGCGAACCCACACCGACTTCAGAGGTACTTGTAATTTACGTCCCCAAGTCAAGGACGAGAATTCATTTTAGTCCATCTGACCGGTTTTAAAAGGCAAGAGCATGGACTTCATTGCACCTGGTTTATCCCATAAGGCTCGGGTTCTGTCCGCGGGGCAGGCTGTCGAAAGCGTCGCACAAAGCACGAACTTTGTATCTCCAGCGACGACTCCCAGGAGTCTTTGAGAAAATCGCACTCATGAATCGAACGACGCAGGACGGAATCAAACTCACGACAAGGCATCCAGAGTAATCAAGTACCCACGGAGACTCCCTGAGAGTCTGTGTCATGAAAACAAATCGATAATAGGATCTGTGTTCAGTAAAGAAAAGCAATTTTGTATGCCTTATTGCACATTGGGTATGTGACACAAACTATATAGTTTTATAGGTCAAGAACCACTTGACGAGTGGTGCAGTCAGTATAAATCCAATCACCTTTGCTCCCCACACAATTTTCATTTGTCTATTTGAATGAATATTTTTTTGGTTTTAAAACAAGAAATTAGAAAGTGCAATAGAGGCTCTGGAGATATGGATAAACATAAGAATATGTCGTATTTCATGGAAACACATACTATCAAATACAGAGGTTCTAAAAAAAAAAAAAAAAATTGGGAATGAAAAGACAGTTAAAGAAAAAAAAAAATAGAGGCAAGTGAATTATTTCGACCACGTTAAAAGACATAACACTCTTATAAAATAAACCATACTAGAGGACAATGTCGAAGGCAGGCGAGCAAGAGGTAGACAACGATACAATTGGGAAGATAACATCAAGAGATGGACGAATATCAATATGACAGAATTTACAGTCAGGACGAGAGACAGATAGTGTTGGAGATCCATTGCAGCCAACCTTCATTGTGGAGACGGCACCTGATTGATCGAAGCACCCGTTACCTGGGATGGAATGTGTCTTGTGGAAGCAAACCTTACACTAAGATATTCAGAATTGTGACACACTGACCTTTCAGATGCATAACATGGTGTGACACACTTCCCTCGTTTTACAATCCCCATTTCGAGAAGGATAGGAACACAGGATCATTGAGTCGGCGGGCAAACGTGCTAGTTACGGCTACTGTAAAGTGGTGTATACTCACAGTAACTAGTTAACAGCATACGCAGATGAGCAGATTAGCTCCCTGCATTGTCGTATTTCCATTCCCGACCTATAATGACCCCTGCTGTGGGTATTTTAAGTGTGGGTATGTGAATTGTGGGTATGTGAAGTGTGGGTATGTGAAGTTCGGGTATGTGAAGTGTTGGTATTTGAAGTGCGGGTATGAGTAGTGCGGGTATATTAAATGTGGGGATGTGAAGTGCGGGTGCGTGAAGTGTGTGTGCGTGAAGTGTGGGTATGTGACGTGTGGGTCTGTGAAGTATGGATATGTGAAATGTGGTTATGTGAAGTGTGGGTATGTGAAGTGTGGGTATGTGAAGGGCTAGAACAATCCCACATTGTGGGCCTGAGGGCACAGAGCATAGGTGGTCAGTCTTTCCTCTCACGTAGCAAATGGCGAGTGCGGGCGTCCAGCCCTCGTCCGACCTCACTCATGTGATTGTTGGTGTATTGTTCTAACCGTTACACCAATGTTTCCTCTTTTCTAGACGAATCTCGAAACGAGCCATTGGTTATAACTTTGCAGTACTGGCTTAAATATCTAGACACATGAATACGTCAGATGGAAGATTCATTATAGAGATAAAGAATAGATTATAAACTGCAGTCTGGCAAATGAGGAACAATTTATGCAATACTGTTTTGTCATTGGAAGTTAGGAAACTAATCCTTGCACGTTACACAGAACTAATTCTAACACATGGCATCAAATAGCATCACTATAGATGTACATAACACGTTTGTGATACAGACCCCTGGGACAAATAATATCACAGTTGATGTATATAACACGTAGAGAATACGAATCCTTGGGAACAGATAATATCACAGTAGATGTATTAACATGTATAGAATGCCAGATAACATCACATTACTTCATCATGTGCCATACTGATACGCGTGGGCGGTCATGTTCCGCCATTGCACACGATCACCGGTGTCGTGGATCAGCTCTGTGTTCTTATCTTGAACACACCACTTAGCCAAGCCATCCATGTATTTACTTATCTGACTTCCCCTTGTTCTTTTACCCCTCGATCTTGACAGTTGTCGCCAAGGTCTTCAGAATATTTCTTCTCATAACGTGGCCAAAATATTGTAACTGTCTACTTCTAACTTATCAAAGCAGTTTACGGTTTTCATTTGTTTCTTGTAGGATTTGGTCATTGTTTTTTTCCCCTGACTTTCCATGATATTCTTTGCATTTTCCTTAGAAACCACATCTCCACAGTCATCGGATGTTTTTAAGCGTGTCTGCTCATTGACTTCGCAGTAGATGATACAGCGTGTAGAGAATACAAATCTTTGGGTCCAGATAAAATACTTTGGCAATAAAGTTATTGTTTTTAAAATTACATCAGGGTCGTAGAATATATCAAATTAAGGGATACAAATAAAGTATACTTGCTGCCCACAATACGCCAAGTGAACAGTTTTCCTTTAACGCAAATACCAGTTCTCTTGGTTAGTTATCTTTCGTCATAATATCTACACACACGCACGCACGCACACACACACACACACACACACACACACATATTTGCTACATATATATATGCTATACAGAGCTGGAATTGACTCATCAAACTTAGAATGTTTAATTCTAACATTAAATCGGTACTTATAAGGAACACAGAGAACGATTAATCAAATACCAACAACATGCACGAATTAATTAACTTGTCTTTGCGCAAATTAGAAGTACTAAAACAGTTTGACAGAGTCCCACACGAGGAGCTCATGGAGAGAACAAAACAAACACTAATGAATCAGGTAGTGAAGAAGGAAAACAAGCACAGAGTAGGACACACAATGACAACAACTGATAAGATAAGTAGACATTCCCTTGTCTGTAATCCACAATATACACGAAATACAGGGAGGGGAAAATTGGGGGGGGGGGGGGGGGGGGTAACGCGCAACACATATGGGTGTCCTAGACAGACAATCAGTATCGCCCCCGTAATAAATTTAGGTGTCCTAACGGCTAAATAGTATTGCCCTTGCAACAAATTTGGATGTCCTAGACGGCTAAATAGTATCGCCCTCGCAATACATTTGGGTGTCCTGGACGGCTAAAAAGTGTCGCCCTAGCAAGTCATTTGGGTGCCCCAGACAGCGAAACAGTATCGCCCTCTCAATACATTTGGGTGTCCTAGACGGCAAGTCCTTCAAGAAACAAATGAAGATCGTAAACTGATTGGAGTCATTAGTCGTAGACAATCAAAATTTGTTGGGAATGTTATGAAAAGAAATGACTTGGAGAACTTGGTGACAACTGGCAAGATCGAAGGGAAGACACCAAGAGGAAGACTGACAAGCCCACGCTTATCCGCATGGCACATGATGGATGGAATGAGACGGCCAAACAGTATCGCCATCTCAATAAATGTGGGTGTCTTAGACAGCCAAACAGTATCGCCCTCGCAATACATTTTGAGAAAAGCCTCTATACCAACGCCATAGATAGGGAGAAAAGTAACTGTACCAACGTAACGAATGGGGAGAAAGTCTCTATCCCAACGTCACAGATAGGGAGAAACATCTATATACCAACGTCATGAAAAGGGAGAACAGTCTATATCCTAAAGTCGCGAATAGGGAGAATAGTATCTATACCAAAGTCACGAATAGAGAAACAAATCTCTATACCAACGTCACGAATAGGGAGAAAAGTCTCTATACCAACGTCACGAATAGGGAGAAAAGTCTCTATACCAACGTCACGAATAGGGAGACAAATCTCTATACCAACGTCACAGATGTGGAGAAAAGTCTCTATACCAACGTCACAGATGTGGAGAAAAGTCTCTATACCAACGTCACAGATGTGGAGAAAAGTCTCTATACCAACGTCACAGATGTGGAGAAAAGTCTCTATACCAACGTCACAGATGTGGAGAAAAGTCTCTATACCAACGTCACGAATAGGGAGAAAAGTCTCTATACCAACGAAGCTCCCCCTATGTAAGCCCTTTCTTTAGGTGCATATCTCCTGGATATCAATACATCATTCAGAGTGTTGCATCTAAGTTGTCCAACAGATTCCAAATCGACTAACCAAACATTAGCTGCATGTCATGTTACGAAACGTCGCAATCAACCCCAGGATTAATTGACTTTTTTTTGGTTATAATTTTATTTTACCTAGAGTATGTTTTCACAGAACAGGCTCTATGGCGAAGAAGTTACCGGCGCAGTTCGTAATCCCGCAAACTGCGTTCGAAACAAAGCTGCGGGAGATTTGGCTGCAAACCGCCTTGCGTTGGATTTTATAAACTGGTATGAGTGTCGGTCGTTCAGAAAGCAATGAAAAGCTACTGAACGTAACCTTGCCAAGAAATCACTAACAGCCAAAAAATGCCGGGTTTGACTGCAACGTCCTGTAAAGGATATGCAATTAACTTTTTTTTTTTTAGTTTGTCATTGGTGAAACATGAGGAAGTAATACAATTACTAAAGCAACTGAACATTGACGGCAAAGACGTGCAAATAAGAAAGATCATGTATTGGCAGGAAATAGCAGCCATAAAAATTAACAACTTGGTAGGAACATTTCAGTGTATAAAGAAAGGCGTCAGACAATTGTGGAATAACTACTGATTTCTTCTAAATTAACAGTGAACATATAATGAGATCTACAGAAAATATGTCATGGATCCTGGTTGGTGGACATAATATAAATAACTTACTTTATGCTGATGACGCCGTCTTGATAACAACAAATTAGAAGGAACTATATATGTTTGCATATCCTTTACAGGACATCTCTGTCAACATCAGCATCTTTCAGCTGATTGTTGATTTCTTGGCAAGAAAGCGTAAGCTCAGTAGTTTGCCATTGCTTTCTGAGCGGCCGGCTCAATACCCCGTAAGTTACCGACGCGATTCGAACCACTGCTGATTCTCACCGTCGTCACGTTACCTACGAGAGTATACGAGATTACGGAGAAAAGTCGCTAACCTCTAGGCCAGGAAGCCGGCAGAAGGAACTATAGGAAATGATAAATACAGTGGTTGTAGAAAGTGAGAAAAATGGGTCTTAGTTTGAATAATAGAAAAACTGAAGTCATGATTATTTGAAAGATACAGATTGTGCCTAAATTTACAATTAAAGTAAAAGACGTTATTGTGGGACAAGTGCAGAAATTCAGATATCTAGGCTCGTGGACATCATCAGATGGAAGATGCATCACTGAGATAAAGAACAGAATAGGACAAGCAAAAATTGCATTCTATAATATGAATATTTTTGGCAATACGTCCTTATCGTTGAAAGTTAGAAAAAGAGTTCTTTCATTTTACATAGAACCAATTTTAATATATGGCTGCGAATTCTGGACAATTAAGAAACAGACGAAACAATCCCTAAAAGCTTGGAGATGTGGTTTTATAGAAGAATGCTGAATTTTTGTGGACAGCCAAAATTAGCCATCTGCACATATTTAAGGAAGTTAAGTTGCAAAGACAACTTATCACAACATCAGAAAGAAGCAGTAATCATTGTTTGCTACATTATGAGAAGACAAATGCAGAAAGATTTGTGGAAAGAGAGACAGTGGTAGACAAAATAAAATTCTTGACAGTCTTGTGCCATGGCATGGAGGGGAGTCAGCACACGAACTGATTTATGCCGTCGGAGATCGCAATTTGTGGAAATGTATGATCGCTCACGCAAGCAGACAAGACACTGGATGATGATGATAATGAATTTGACATTGCTTTCCAAACGGCCGACGCTCCCAAATCGCCTAGGGTTGACTTCGAACCATATATGCTGGCATTGTGAACCTGCCATCACAACCGCTACGCCACAAACGCCGACTGATCAACCACGCATAACAGAAATCTAACCTTCCTGAGTTCGAAAATGACATATAAATCAGAAATTGCCCTATCAAATACTCCCTGATCAAGCATATGTTAAATCATTAGCGTTTCACATATAAAGCCACCCACACTGGGGATTTTCAACAACATAATAAAATATGTCATTATTATGCTAATCTCTTTGATGAAACAACAAACAAATGAAAATAAACGCAATCCTCGTTAAAATACCTCCTTATATGCGGCGTATAACTGCATTAGTAAACTCCATGTAGCAATAGTCAATGAAACATTTCTTCTGAAAACAGTAGTGAAAATCTCCCACTAAAACATAATATCACCACTAGAATAGCAGAAAACCTGCCGATGACTTTATCAACTTAATTGCACACGCCATTCAGATATGCAAGTTAATCCCTGAAACATGAAAATTGTGAACAATGTCAGAAAGCGGCTGTGGAAGAACACATAAACCATCTCCTGAAGACGCAATGGGGAGACCGTTCACATGAGAACTGAGCCGACTGGATAAAATAATGAACGGCCCCTAAAATGAAACCATTAGGGTGTGTTCGTGTAAACAAAACGTCCCAGGCTTGGAGTGACAAGTGTTCACTTGAGGTTTGTCAACAGGTGGCCGTGTTGCGCTGCTGGTCGTTCTAACTGTTTCTTAACCCCTGACCTTGGACCAGGCATCGATAGCCACACACATATACGCATACATTCACATATACATACACGCCTGCATATACATCCATAAAATGCTAGAGTTGACAGCTGTGTCCTGTAAAGGATATGCAACCAGCTTTAACTTATGGGCTGGGTTTCAGTTTAACTGGTCCTGATACCATTTGTATTGAGATTCTTCGCTGGCTGTTGAAGATGAGGACGGAGCACGTATGGAAATGCTCCGAGTGCTGTGATGTCCGTTCTTGGCTCAACACAACTCAGCTTAACATATCCGAGTATCGGACAAGAGTTCTATCTACTAGGTTATCACGAATATTTCATTAATAATTGTGTTGTCGGATAAGTTGGTCTGGTCTGGTCTGGTCTGGTCTGGTCTGGTCTGGTCTGGTCTGGTCTGGTCTGGTCTGGTCTGGTCTGGTCTGGTCTGGTCTGGTCTGGTCTGGTCTGGTCTGGTCTGGTCTGGTCTGGTCTGGTCTGGTCTGGTCTGGTCTGGTCTGGTCTGGTCTGGTCTGGTCTGGTCTGGTCTGGTCTGGTCTGGTCTGGTCTGGTCTGGTCTGGTCTGGTCTGGTCTGGTCTGGTCTGGTCTGGTCTGGTCTGGTCTGGTCTGGTCTGGTCTGGTCTGGTCTGGTCTGGTCTGGTCTGGTCTGGTCTGGTCTGGTCTGGTCTGGTCTGGTCTGGTCTGGTCTGGTCTGGTCTGGTCTGGTCTGGTCTGGTCTGGTCTGGTCTGGTCTGGTCTGGTCTGGTCTGGTCTGGTCTGGTCTGGTCTGGTCTGGTCTGGTCTGGTCTGGTCTGGTCTGGTCTGGTCTGGTCTGGTCTGGTCTGGTCTGGTCTGGTCTGGTCTGGTCTGGTCTGGTCTGGTCTGGTCTGGTCTGGTCTGGTCTGGTCTGGTCTGGTCTGGTCTGGTCTGGTCTGGTCTGGTCTGGTCTGGTCTGGTCTGGTCTGGTCTGGTCTGGTCTGGTCTGGTCTGGTCTGGTCTGGTCTGGTCTGGTCTGGTCTGGTCTGGTCTGGTCTGGTCTGGTCTGGTCTGGTCTGGTCTGGTCTGGTCTGGTCTGGTCTGGTCTGGTCTGGTCTGGTCTGGTCTGGTCTGGTCTGGTCTGGTCTGGTCTGGTCTGGTCTGGTCTGGTCTGGTCTGGTCTGGTCTGGTCTGGTCTGGTCTGGTCTGGTCTGGTCTGGTCTGGTCTGGTCTGGTCTGGTCTGGTCTGGTCTGGTCTGGTCTGGTCTGGTCTGGTCTGGTCTGGTCTGGTCTGGTCTGGTCTGGTCTGGTCTGGTCTGGTCTGGTCTGGTCTGGTCTGGTCTGGTCTGGTCTGGTCTGGTCTGGTCTGGTCTGGTCTGGTCTGGTCTGGTCTGGTCCGCTGCCGCCCGCCCGCCTGTCTGTCTGTCTGCCTGCCTGCCTGGCTGGCTGTCTGTCTGTGTGCCCAGTTTGTGACCCTTTCAAAGTAAAATTCGTTCTCTCTCTCTCTCTCTCTCTCTCTCTCTCTCTCTCTCTCTCTCTCTCTCTCTCTCTCTCTCTCTCTCTCTCTCTCACACACACACACACACAAACACACACATACATACACATTCCCATAACAATTCACCCTTCTAAGCACTCGCATACACCCACACACGCACATACCCAACAGCCTATAAACACTCACCCGCTGACATTCAAACATCAACTCCGTAAACAGACAGCCCACACACTCGTTTACACACGTCCCTCCAATCCCAGACACCAATAATGACCTCAGAAATTAAAACAGAGAGTGGGTATTACTGGCGGCTTGTCTTACGGTGGGTAATGGTGGATTCTGGGTCGAGTGGTGCGACAGGTCAGTCTTAGTGTAGTTCAATCAACTCATTACACGGCAACTAGGAAACTGAACTGTGAACATGAACTAACGGGACATTTCCCGACTGACGCGTTTTTTTTTACATAACGTTTGACAGGAAGTTGAGCTGAGTTGAGCTAAGAACCGACATCACTGCACTCATGACAATCCTATACGCTCTCCGTTCCATCCTTCAATAGAGTTCAAAAGCGAAGAGTCATACTACTAATCGTTTCCTCCCCTATCTGATTGAAAATTCCCCTGGTCTTCCCTCTCATTTTTGAGATTCTTCCAGAACCTGTGCTGATCTCCCGCAATATCATTCTTTCCACATACGGGTTCTCAATCTGTTCCCCCGCCTTATCCAACCTAGTCCCACAGGCGCTTGACCACCTTGTCCATAGGTAATATACCACCAAGAAGTGCATTCCTTGCCAGATATCAGTCTGTTCATTCTCATGCACTCCCGCATGGCCAGGGCAAAATATTCCATACAATTCTCACAATCTGTGACCTCTGAAGGGAGGAGAGCCATTCCATACGAAACGTTCCTTTCTCCACCCTACTTAGCATACTCCATGATGAGTGCAATGTGTGTTGCAGTGATCTCCTCTAACCAACTTTTGATAGGGAAAGACGGTCATTATACTGTCCTGCTGTCCTTCTCTGTAAACTGACAGGGACAGACTGGCATGAGAGTACGCTCCTGTCTTTTCTCTATAATTATTTGCTGACATACAATGACTTACTTCTCTATGAAATAATATGAAAATAAGAATCAATATCATTACACCCAGGACTTTCCCATGCGTACTCTGCCTCCTTCTCTAGTAGCCAGAGAAGAGTGCCAAGGGTGATGGTACTTGTAGCACTCTGACTGAACGTCCGCATATAGTGTATGTGGGTGGTGGATGTGTGTGTGGGTGGGTGCGGGATGTGTGGGTGGGTGGGGGAGGATTCTGTGGGTGGGGGATGTGATTGAGTGGGGGATGTGTGTGGGTGGGTGTGGAATGTTTGTGTGGGTTGCGGTGTGTGGGTGGTGGGGGGAGTGTGGGTGAGGTGGTGTGTTGGTGGGTGGGGGTGTGGGTTGAGAGTTGGGTCGTGTGGGGGGTAGGGTGGGTGGGTGTGGAGTGGTGAGTGTGTATTCGTTGGGGGATGGGTGGGGTTGGTGGGGGATGAGGGTGTGGGTGGGGAGATGTGTGTAGGTTGGGGATGTATGTGTGTGGGGGACGTGTGGTGGGTGAGGAATGTGTGGGTGGGTGGTGGATGTGTCTTATAACATGGTAATATGCATTGTTTATGTTTACAACAATCATTTGACAATGTTTTCTTCCTATGTGAAAGTATCATGCGCTATTGATGAACGAAAGAGGAGTGATTGGAAGGGCCGAATGTAAGACGGGCCTGCGTGCCCAATGTGTAACCCTTTGAAAATAAAGTTCAATCAATCAATCCGCCTAGGTTTTTCTCTACAACTAGAATGCCATCCAAATATTAGTTCTCCCGAAGAATTAGCTTCTGAAGATGTGAGCCCTTTCTTGATGAAATTGTCACTGGATCCCATAGATCCCCAGTACATTATCCTTGTCAAAATCCAACTGGCCGCCAAAAGGATCGCAGCAGCTAGTCTTCCCGCCCGCCCGCCCCTCTGCTCTGGGCAGAACATAGAAGATATGCTCTTGTTATCCATGTTTACTAGCGGCGCAGGAGATTCTTGATCAATGAAACTTGTAATATTATCGCTGGACATTTGAATACTGATCACACACCGATGATAGCCAAATTACAAGCACTGGGAGTGAGGCCTGGTCAGGCACTTCGAGCAGTCTTCTCGGTCAAGTGAGGGAATATCGTAATATACTGCTCATCGGAATGGTAAGTAGAAATAGTATCTGTTTGCCGCTGCATTGGAGGGCCAAGTTTGGGATATCCCAGTGTGTAGTGACGTAATTTGACAAAACATAACATCCTTTACCATAAAACAACAATAAAATAACGGATGGGTCGGTGTTGAGAGGTAGGAGAAGTGCCTGGGGGTTCTTGGCAAAAACTAATGGTCGGCGTTTGTTGCAGGAGAGCCTGGCGTATGATGACACTACATCTAGCTTAAGAATGGAGGTGGAGGCGGTCAGTGCAGCTTTCCGCTGGATAGAAAACACGATACATACACACATTGTGATTGTAACTGACTCAGAAAGCATGCTGAGAAGGGTGAGAACAGGCAAGCTTCGTGCAGAGTGGCTTGCTTCGCTTCGGAGGTCACGGGTAGCAAGCATCACCTGGATCTTTTCTCCTGGGCATGCCGGTGTGCTGGGGAATGAACAGGCGGACAGATTGGCTGGCTCTGCAAAACTTGGTGTAGTATTGATGCATGACAAGGCAGACGTGGTTGCGGCCTTGTGGGAGCACGTGTACACCTCGGAGGAGCAAATGGATCACCATAGTCTGGTAAGAATGAGACAGCGAGGTGTGATGAGGGGATCTGGCCGACGCTCGACGCTCAGAGGAAAGGCGAGACGGACATATAATCAGATTGCTACTGGAACTATTAGTGTCGGAACTCTTCGCTGGCTGCTGAGGATGGGGACGGAGCGCTTATGGGAATGTCCCGAATGCTGTGATGTCGGTTCCTAAATCAATCAATCAATCAATCAATCAAAATAACAACATAACGTAAGATTAAAAAACAAGATAACATAACATAGAACAACAAAATAATCTTATATATAAAAAAGGATCTCCGTCCAAATGTATGTCCGTATGTATTTATGTCTGTATGTCCTTTGTACTTTCGCGAACGGCCCATCCGATTGAGATGAAATTTTCTACACGCCTTCCTTTCATTCCAGAGCTGCCAACTGTGATATTTTGTTAGTGTGAAATCGCCTGCTTACTCAGTATTATTTCATTTTTCATTTTTCATCATAATTTCATATAACTCAGGGGACCTAACTCTGTAAAAGTTATTTCAAGGGGCATAACTTTTCTGTATAACTTATAGTCATATTGTGGCATCGTTTTCAAAGATTTATAAACTCTTTGTCCATAGTTATGTACCGGCATATGAGTTATAATAAATAATGATACAATCTGTAAGGCATTTTCAAAGTTTTCATAAAAATGATGCACAATGCATAACATTGTAACTCATCTTTTTTTGCTTAAGAAGTTACTGTAGTCATGCAGGTGATTAGAAAGAGTTTTCATTAAAAATAATGGATGGTGTGTGGAAGAACGTTCTTTTAAGTTACTTTTTTTGTTGTATGAATTTAATGAAGCCGGACAGGGTCAGGCAGACAGATAGACAGTCAGATAGACAGTCGGGAACAGGAACTTATATGACTACTTATATGAATTAAATGAGATGCTCCACACCAGGAGCTGGGCAATGCCGGGCCGGGTCAGACAGACAGACAGACAGACAGACAGACAGACAGACAGACAGACAGACAGACAGACAGACAGACAGACAGACAGACAGACAGACAGACAGACAGACAGACAGTCAGTCGGTAACGGGAACGAGAACTTATATGACTACTTATATGAATTAAATGAGATGCTCCCCACCAGGGTCTGGGCGAAGCCGGGCAGGGTCAGCTAGTCTTATATATAAAAAAGGATCTCCGTCCAAATGTATGTCCGTATGTATTTATGTCTGTATGTCCTTTATACGTTCGCGAACGGCCCATACGATTGAGATGAAATTTTCTACACGCCTTCCTTTCATTCCAGAGCTGCCAACTGTGATATTTTGTTAGTGTGAAATCGCCTGCTTACTCAGTATTATTTCATTTTTCATTTTCATTATAATTTCATATATCTCAGGGGACCTAACTCTGTAAAAGTTATTTCAAGGGGCATAACTTTTCTGTATAACTTATAGTCATATTGTGGCATCGTTTTCAAAGATTTATAAACTCTTTGTCCATAGTTATGTACCGGCATATGAGTTATAATAAATAATGATACAATCTGTAAGGCATTTTCAAAGTTTTCATAAAAATGATGCACAATGCATAACATTGTAACTCATCTTTTTTTGCTTAAGAAGTTACTGTAGTCATGCAGGTGATTAGAAAGAGTTTTCATTAAAAATAATGGATGGTGTGTGGAAGAACGTTCTTTTAAGTTACTTTTTTTGTTGTATGAATTTAATGAAGCCGGACAGGGTCAGGCAGACAGATAGACAGACAGATAGACAGTCGGGAACAGGAACTTATATGACTACTTATATAAATTAAATGAGATGCTTCACACCAGGAGCTGGGCGATGCCGGGCCGGGTCAGACAGACAGACAGACAGACAGACAGACAGACAGACAGACAGATAGTCGGTAACGGGAACGGGAACTTATATGACTACTTATATGAATTAAATGAGATGCTTCCCACCAGGGACTGGGCGAAGCCGGGCAGGGTCAGGCAGACAGATAGACAGACAGATAGACAGACAGATAGACAGTCGGGAACGGGAACTTATATGACTACTTATATGAATTAAATGAGATGCTCCACACCAGGAGCTGGGCAATGCCGGGCCGGGTCAGACAGACAGACAGACAGACAGACAGACAGACAGACAGACAGACAGACAGTCAGTCGGTAACGGAAACGAGAACTTATATGACTACTTATATGAATTAAATGAGATGCTCCCCACCAGGGTCTGGGCGAAGCCGGGCAGGGTCAGCTAGTATACTATAACATAACATGACATGGCATAATACAACTAAAGTGACTATATTCCCATTTAACACACCGTTTACGTCCCTAACACCAACAGCGTCGCGTCATGCGTATGTTGTTTATCAGTGCTAGGCAGTGCGTATGAAATCAAAGTTCTTATAAGATTATGTCCAGAAAAACATCTGTAGGTATACTCACACTAAACAGAGATGAACTATGAAAACTAGTGTTCTCTGCACTTTAGTAGCAATAAAAGAGAAACAGTAAAATATAAGACATTGATTGATTCAAAGAAACAGATTGTGTCTAATTGTGCAATTAAAGTACAGGACGTTATCTTGGAGCAAGTCCAGAAATTCAGATATCTAGGTACATGGATAACATCAGATGAAAGATGCATCACCGACATAAAGAACATAATAGGGCAAGCAATAACTGTATTCTATCAAATAAATAACATTTTGTGAAATAAGTCACTGTCATTGAAAGTTAGAAAAAGAGTTATTGCACGTTGCATAGAACCAGTTTTAACATACGGCTTCAAATCCTGGATAATTAGTCAACAGGCAAAAAAATCCACGGAAGCCTTGGAGATGTAGTTTTATAGAAGAATGCTGAAAATTAATTGGACAACCAAAATTAGCAATCTGGACGTTTTCAGAAAAATGAGTAGCAAAGACAACTTATCACAAACATCAGAAAGACGCTTTCATCGTTTTTTGACCACGTTCTGATAAGACAAAAACTGTAACATGTTGTGGCAACCAGAACAATTAGCGGAAAGAGAGATAGAGGAAGACAGCGTGAGAAGACTATTGATATTTTTGTGTCATGGCATGGATGGGAGGCAACACACGAATTGATCCATGACGTCGGAGATCGTAATTTGTGGAGAGGCATGATCGCCAACGCCAGCCGGCAAGGTACTGGATGATGATGATGATGATGATGATGATGATGATGATGATGATGATGATTAACTGACTCACTGACTGATTGACTGATTGATTGTTGATTAGATTCAATGACCATGCTCAGTGTTCTTGGATTTTTCACACGCCAACACGTGTTGTTTCTCATCTCATCTCATCATGTTCCTCTTGTACCTTGCGGTGTCGAGGTGAAGTATAAACAGCGGAAGTGTCCGCTTATGGGCTTCATGTATCGATATTCCCATGGACTCTGCTATTCCCTCCGTCCAACGTTTACGTGGTTGGCTTCTTCCTCTGTTCCCATCTGGTCTGTATATCATTGCTTGTTGTGGTATGCTGTTGAATGGTAATCTACTTGCATGGCCAAACCATTTGACTTGCTGCTTTCGAATAAAATCTAGTGCTGCTATAATCCCCACTTTAGTCCTAATTTCTTTATTTCAGATCTTATCTCTTCTTGATACGTTGATTCTTCTTCTCAGGAATCTCATTTCTGTTGTTGTGATTTTTCTTTTCTCTTTTTCTGTCATTGTCCAGGTTTGGCATTGATAACATAGAGTTGGTAGGAAGTGTAAAGTGCTTTCTTAGTAGTTATTGATACATGTTTGTTCTTTAGTATTAGTGCCATTTGTCCAATGAGTTGGTTTACCTTATTGCATCTATTTTCGATCTCTTCTTCTGATCTGCCATTTGAGGATATTATACTTCCTAGGTACTTGAAACTCTTTACTTGTTTCAAGGGATGTTCGATTAAGTGAATTGTTGTTGTTTTTCTTCTTTAGTTATAGTCATTACCTCTGTTTTGCTTGTGCTAATTTTCATGTTATGTTCCCTACACATTTCGTTTAGACTATTCATGTGGTCTTGTAATTCAGCTTCTGATTTTGCTATTATTTTTACGTGTTGTTTGCCCCATTATAATCACTACACAATAATAATAACTCCACCGTGTTGTTTTTTTTGTGGTAATGTTAACGTCTCTCTCTCTCTCTCTCTCTCTCTCTCTCTCTCTCTCTCTCTCTCTCTCTCTCTCTCTCTCTCTCTCACAGGCTCTATGTAGCACGTCAAAGTGAAGACGTGTTTTCGTATCTCTTACTTCTCGGATTATTATTACTGCAAGCTGAATCATCTATCATGGATTTTTATATCAATGTGCTCGTTGTGATTCTGAGGATGTGGTTAAATAGTTTTTAGATTAATACAAGTGTTGATTATCGCAAAAATGTGTGTTATATATAATATTCATTTCGAGTGATAGTTGAACACTATTAAATTTTAACCAATCAAGTGCACGAGGCGTGTCAGATACAACCACGGGACCTCAAATTGCCCGCGGCATGGCAAGATAACAATGCGATTGCTGCGTTCTTCAAGTTTAGTTATTCGTAATATTATGTAATAATGTCAGGGGAAGGAGAGTGCTCCGTATTGGAAGTGAATGGTGAACGGACTCGCTCAGGTTTACGATCGACTGCCAATAAAACTTACACACTAAACAAAGAGAGGGCCGTGAAGAATAAGCTATCCAAGTGCATAAATCCCAACGGCCTAGTCGTCAAACACACCAACTCAGGACAGTGTGTTACTGTTTCCTTCAACAACACACTCCATTATGAGGCATTCCGAACTTGCCTACTCAACTACTACAGGCTTGAACTAATTGAACACAGGCAAGATAAGCACGGGGCCCACGTTGAGGATCTGATTACGACGCCAGTGATTACGATACATTTGTACCGCAGTAAAAATAAACTCATGACACAGGGCAGTAATGAAAACATTAATTCCTGGCTAAAAGTAGATTTTGTTGAACTTGAAAACTCGACACAGACATTCACCGAATCTACGCAGCCCACAACTACAGCTGTCGACAGCACACCAGCTAACAATGTTCGTCAATTAACTCATACGATGAGTATACATGACAACATCAACACGATGCCTGCCAACCCACCAGTGCTCTTGGCCATTGAATACCCAATGGAGCGTATCCAAAACACCATAGAACCCAATGTTGACATTGTTGAAGAAGTACCTGCCTCAGATAACAATAGCATCTTAACTATCAATGGACATTCGTGCGACTGTAAACAGCGCATTGAGGAACTAGAACAATCACTAAAGGCGCTCATTGTCACTGTTTCAACCAACATTGAAGCAAACAACAGTGATTACAATGCTCTCAAGACAGAAGTCGCACTCCTGCGAGATGAAAATTTACTGCTGAGAAATACAGTTCAAATCTTACAGAATGTGTCCTCTACCAACCAAACCGAAGAAGTATGTAATTCCCAAGCAACAGCTTCATCCTTAGGAAATCTTGGGGAAGCTCAATCCCACCCAGAACAGATAAGCGCTATGAAAACACCTCAATGCGCAGAGGAAGATAAACAACAACAAACACCTCAATGCGCAGACGAAGATAAACAACAACAAGCAGTCTACCCCATTGACGTCAAAATAAGCAATAGGTTCGAAGTACTTCAAGAAAAGTCACCAGAAAACCTACAGTGCTCTAACATGCTGCCAACGGGCAAGACAAGCCTACAAGATACATCGAGAGAACCACATGGAGACATAAAGACTGCTGATAATCGGAAATGGATGAAACAACGGTCGAGACGTGCTGAAAACCAACATGTACAGACAGCACGACCTGACTGTACACATATTATACTAGGCGATTCCTTAATGAAAGGTTTATACAGCGACAGGATGGCCACGTCAGACAAAGACATTGTTTCAATAATCCCACTGCCTGGGGCTGGTGTAGACCGGCTAACAGACAAGATTAGCAGGTTAGCTGTTAATCATAGCGTTAGAAGGGCAAGCGTACATATTGGTATCACCGACACCATGAACAACCAACAAATCACAGGGTCTCAACTACTGGTACTCTTGAACGGATTACGTCACACTTTTCCTAACTCATCCATTTTCTTCTCCTCCATCATATCACCAAGTTATGGACAGCAGCTCCGTCTAGCTGACATAAATAACAACATTTTGCAGAAGTTATGTTCTCAAAACATGATACAATTCATCAACAACACAGCATCATTCACTTCACAGGCTGGTGCACCAAAAAAGAGTCTTTATAAGGATCAAATACATTTGTCTACATTGGGCACCAGTTTTCTCGCCAAGAATATCAAATATCCTGAACGGACATACCATACATCCAATACGGGATCGCGCCGGACACTTTTAGCTACGCCTGAAACTCAAGCCAGACGACATACTCCCGTCACATCAAGTACTAATAGGACAGAAGTGTGCAGACCACTCATAACCACTGCACCTGAAATCCAAGCCAGACGGAACACTACCACTACACCAAGTCCGTTAAATACTTTCACACAGGAGGGTAATAATTACGAAGATATTTTTCCTATTCTCCCCAGAAAGGAACCAACTCTCAGCAACAACGATGTGCCACCACAACCTCCTGTTAGCCACCAACCAGAGGCTCTAGTTGGTAGTCATTACATACCCATGAGACATCATCAGTACCCATTTCATTGTAACCCAGAATGGTTGCACCTCACACGGTATAGCCCAGCTACACTTCGTCAAGCACGTATAATGTCGCTATACCAACAACCAACACAACCTGGTATTTACTAGCAACTTAGCACAAAGCTACACCGGATCTCGGTACAAGAAAGAGCCTCTCCTTGAACGTTTATCTGCATATTTGGTTACTACTTGATCTAGTAACGTATTAGGTTATAAGCAACTACAGACATTGACTTGTTTTGACTTTATATTAATTGATAGTACTTAGCTGTATAGCTTTACAATACTTTTCATTGTGTTTTTACTGTGAGTGAGGGGGTCTTCACTGTTCTTCCTTCTGCTTACTGTTTAACGTTTTATTTCCCGTGTGGGATACTCCGCTTTAAACAGAGACATTGACTTGTATGGTCATTTATTAATTCTTTTGGATAACAGTTGGTTACTTAGCTTGTGAAGTAGTTTTTTTTCTTTCAGGTTAATTATTTGTTGTATGTTCTTTAATTCGTTTTGTTCCGTGTTTGCATTATATTCGTTGGTGTAATTAGTTATATCGTTATAATATTGTCATTTACATATCTATTTGTATTACTGATATTTTGTAAGCTAATGTAATTGTGATTTTTTTTTTTTAATGATCTTGTATTTTTGCTTAACATTGACTAATTTACACTTTCTTCATGGATGAAATGTCTGAGAAGTGGCAACACTGGCTCAGTAAGTCAGGAATACGCCTTGGACACTTAAACATTTGCAGCTTATTTAACAAGCTACCAGAGTTATCTTCTATTCTTAATCAAAATTTTCATTTATTCGGCCTTAGTGAAAGTAGACTTAATGATAACATTTCAGATGAGGACATATCTATTAAAGGGTACACAGTTTTTAGAAGGGATCCCTGTAGGAAACAAGAGACAGGCATAGTAACCTATGTTTCTAATTTACTAAATGCTCAACGTAGGCTAGACTTTGAAACTTGCGAAATAGAATGTATGTGGTTAGAGCTAAAACTTCAAAACCGCACACCCCTGATAATTGGCTACCTCTATCGAAATCCCAGTGCTGGACACGTCTGGTACGAAAACTTCACGACCATGATGGATGTGGTTTTCGCTTCCGGGAAGGAAATTGTACTACTCGGAGACTTTAACATTGACACCAACAAATCCAACATAATATGGGGAAATATAATTGCATCATACAATTTCCAACAAATAGTACAACATGCTACTAGAGTAACAAAGTCATCTTCAACAGTCATAGATCACATTTATGTAACTTGCTCAGACAACATCATAGAATGCGCTGTACCCAATTGTGCAATGAGCGATCACTACCCAATATGCTGCACGTGGTCTAAACAAGGAATTAAAACTCCTAAACATAAACACATAAGTGTAAAATATAGAAGTTACAAACATTTCAACCAAAACGCATTTTTACAGGACTTGCTCAGTTCACCTCTAGACAATGTTTGTCAGCTTCCTGACCCGGATGATGCTCTGGAATTCTGGATGAAAACATTTATTGACGTTTTTGATAGACATGTGCCAATCAAGGAAGTTCGAGTAAAACACCACGTCAAGCCACCTTGGATCACCCAGGAAATACTTGAAATTATGAGAGACAGAGATAAAGCACATAAAAAGCGGGATCTCAGCGCATACCGTACTCTTAGAAACAAAGTCCAATATACCATACGACGGGAAAAGAAAAATTACTTTAAGAACTTAGTAATGGATAAAACAAATAGTAAGGATATATGGAAGGCAATTAACACCTTGACAAACAAGTATAACCTCCGAAATTCTTTACCATCAAATCATATTACATGCGGCCAATTCAGTAATTTTTTTCAAACTGACATAGACCAGTTGAAGGCTTCAATACCTAATTCTCCTTGCAACTTATCTTTACTGTCATCGTTTTGCGAGAATAGATGCTCCGGCGATATTCTTTCCGACATACCGCTAATGACAATCACTGAGGTATTCACTTACCTCAGTAACCTAAAAAACACAACCTCATCTGGGTTAGATGGAATCAGCAACCGGATTCTCCGTTGTGCTGCGCCAGTGATCTGTATATCACTAACCTATGTATATAATCAGTGTCTCACCAAAGGCCACTTTCCATCAGCTCTCAAAATCGCTAAAGTGTACCCTCTTCTTAAATCTGGTTCATTGGACAATGATCTCCCGAACAATTACAGACCCATTTCCTTACTATCATCACTATCTAAGCCACTAGAAAAACACATCCATAAAGTAACATTACAGAATTTAGTTCGCAACAAGCTTATTGTTGACAACCAATCAGGATTTCGACCAAAATATTCTTGCCATAAGGCCCTAACAAACATGATAGAAAATTGGCACCAGAATATAAACAACAACAGTCTATGTGGAACTGTGTTTATTGATTTCAAGAAAGCATTTGATATGATAGACCATGTTATTTTAATTAAAAAACTTGAGACAATGAAAATTGGCCCTAATGTAGTCACTCTAATATCATCTTTTCTATCAAACAGAAAGCAAGTAGTATCACATAATAAATGTCTGTCTCATACCACTACCTTCAATATTGGAGTACCGCAAGGCTCTATTCTTGGCCCTCTATTGTTTGCCATATATATTAACGATCTACCTTTACATCTTTCGTCGTCCTGCGATCTATTTGCAGACGACTGTACAGTGTACACAAATGCTGAAAA
This sequence comes from Cepaea hortensis, assembly GCA_963921405.1. Taxonomy (NCBI): domain Eukaryota; kingdom Metazoa; phylum Mollusca; class Gastropoda; order Stylommatophora; family Helicidae; genus Cepaea; species Cepaea hortensis. Next base: position 58,542,034 of record OY992896.1, read on the forward strand.
CTGTATTTTATTGGAGTCGTCTTTACAACAAGAATTAAATAATGTAGTTAGGTGGAGCTATTCAAACCGTATGCAAATTAACATCACTAAAACAAAATCAATGTTACTAACAACCAGACAAAGACTTCAAACTCTAAGCTCACACACATCACTTCAACTTCACATTGATAACATGCCAGTAGAAAGTGTAATTGAGCACAAAACATTAGGCATAATCATTGATAGAAACCTAAACTTTAATTCCCACGTTCAAGCGCTTATTAAACAAACAGCGAAAAAGGTCTACCAACTCGCCAAAATTAAAAACTTCCTTGATGAGGACACAAGGAAACTATTCTATACTTCTCATATACAGACACACTTTGACTACTGCTCTACAATCTGGGACGGTTGTTCTAATTCAAACACCAAGCGACTTTACTCACTCCAGAAGCGGGCCATGAGTCTAATTTATAACAAACATTTATCTGACAATCCTAGCCTGTATAAACGCCTTCAGTTACTACCACTCCGCAAACGCCTGCTTTTCAATAAAGCTAAACTAATTCACAAAATCCTGCATCGGAATGCCCCAAATTACCTTTGGCCATTGTTTAAATATAATGCTAGACACAGTAAACGTTTAAATATATTACACATTCCGAAGCCTAGTGAGACAGTATGCTTTCATTGTCTCTAGGCGAATGAGTTTACTGGAAAGCATTAACTGGGATATTTTTGGTTCGACAAAGAGTTCACCGACCAGTAAGTTCAAAATTAGTGAGTGGTCGGGCAATGACTCTAGTGCAGCCCGCTGACCGACGGTTTACCTTTAGTTGTTAGTGAAATGAGAAATTCAGGAAACATGAAGCCAAACTTAGCATAGGCTTTGTCGGGAACTGTCAGTTTGGGCAAGAAATACAACGGAGGGGCAGATTTATAGCAGTGGGAACGTGCTTGAGCTGGGAAATCTAATTTAAAGAGCATGAACTCAAACAAGGACGATAAACTCAGGACCATGAACTTCAGAGACAATGTAGATTTGGGTTAATGATATGATAGTAGTATGCAAATTAAGCAGGGTACGCGAGGTACTGATTGGAGGACAAGGGACAGCAATGTCACGTGATGCCAGAAAGAACCGCCAAATTAAGCGGTATATATATACGCGGGACAGAGAAGCATTTGGAGAAGATAAGCGAGTTCTAGACAGCCGAGTGCAGATACTCGAAGGGCTGTTGAGACCAAGAGGGCTGTGGAATTTATGATCGGGCAGATACGCCAGAGGACCAGAGCAAAACACGGACTTGAGTGTTGGAAGAAAGTGCCGCCCAAAATAATATATTGATTGCTACGAAGGACCAACGTCTAAAAAGCTAAAGGAACAGCTCTTGGGTCGTAATGGATGGCTAAAAGTCGAACACGACGTGCATTAGCCAGAGAAAGACGAGGTAGTCGGAACCACACAGCAGACTTAAAAGTCAGATAGGACGGAAAGGTCAAGTGGGATCCACGACAAGCGATTGATTGGGCCGAGACAAATGAAACCCAGAAGGACGACCAGAAAACCCACTGGATGGCAGAAGTTGAATGTAAGTTGACATAAGACTTAGACCTAATTAGTTTAATTGTATATTATAATCAGGTATCTTAGTTTAGAGAGCTATAGCAAACTACCATAGGTAAGCTTACCAAATAATTATGAGCAGTCGACCAGGGATCAGGACTGAATGCGAAGTCCTGCATATGACCTATATTTAAATGGCCGAAATAGAGTGTTGGGAGTCATATTAATCGGTTAGATAAGCAGAGTGTGGATAAACTATGTATGTTCATGTAACCAAGCAATTAGAAGTACACAATTAATGAGAACTAGGCGAGTGCAACATGTAAATATGGAATGAAAGAGTACGAGACGAGACCACTAGGTCAAGCCATTCAATGAGGCCAGGTGAATACAGCGGATGAATGGACCGCGCTTGGAGCAAAGCCTGCAGATGAAAGAATGTGCTTGTATTGTTGCCGGCCCGGCAGAGTTGAATCGGGGTCAGACTGCGGCGGAGAAAATAGAGCATACAACTGGTTAGCAGTATAACCTAAAAGTAGCGGGTTCGGACCTTCATGGAGAATCGGGGGTAAAAGGCTTAAATGGCTTTAATACTACAAGGCGAGATAGGGAAATAGAGAGCGGTGAATAGATACAACTGGACGGGCACTAAGTGAGCTGAAGGGGACAGGAATGCCTTTGGATATAAACTTTACAGACAGATTGGGGGGATATATCCTGGGTAGAGAAAAGGAAACGTGCGTCCATACTTCGAGAGCTGAATATTGAAGGAGATTGGCTTATAAAGACGACAAACTATACTGCGGGGATGGATGAAGAGGCACGTTTATCAATTATCATAACTAGGGTGTTGTTAGGCGTGATATTAATCTATGTTGTCAACATGGGTTCGTGTTAATAGTTGTGTGGGTTTATGTAGTCGATGTTGACGGCCCATAATGATGGGTAATCATGAGTGGACTTATGTACTGCAAAAGATTATAATGATTGTAGGAGTTTTAGTGTGAAAGAGCATTTCATATATGTGATTGGTGGGCAGTACCGGTGTCCCATCTTGTTGTCTTATAATTACTGTTGGGGTACCGAACTGCAATGATATTGTTAATGATGTAGAGTTATGTTGTTAATGATAATGGCTAGGATATACGCAAGGATGATGACGTTAGGGGAGTTGGAGTCACTAGGGGATACAGGTTATTATTGATCGATTGCTATGTTTATGATGTGTTGATTGTTTTGTGATTAATGACAAGGGGAATTTATGTTGTTGAGGGTTGTCCCACTGCCGAATTGTATGTCTGTCCGCTGTGGAAAGACTGTCAGTGTCGGCGTGGGTATTGTATTAATGTCACATGATTATTAAACATGGTAAAGTGTTTGGGGATTTATGGGTTGATGTTGGCATCAGGGAACACTGGTTGGTGGTGTACGACCGCCCAGGCAGTGATGGAATATCACTGACCCGATGTCAATACACATAGCTGAAGACAAGGGTGAGCAGTAGGTTGATGACACCCGATGATGCTGTTCACATAGTCAAGGGTGTCTTTTTGTTCAATTTTCAGGTTGTCGCTTGATCGATTGCCTGGGTAAACTAGTGGGCGGTCATTTGACGGTGGAAGTTGGTTGTGTGCATCCTTAGTAGATTTATATACTTTCTTGTCAGACTTGCATACTTTATTATTATATTCCCCTGATTGATATGTGACTAGTTATTGGTTTAATTGCGTGCAATTCCTTAGTTTGATGGTATTACCTCGATGCTAGTTACCTGACAGCATTCTTCCATAATTGTTTGAATTATTACCGCACGACACTTTGTATACTTTGTAATGTCTTTTGAGAAGCAAATAAACTTGGTTCAGAGTTAGCTTATTCTTATGAGTGCCTGTACTATTGTCGGTTAGGATAGTGTTGTATTCGTGACCTGCATACCTGTATACTTGTGAGGTTGGTAGATAAAACCAAGGGTAATCACAATTCAGTGGTTATCTCTACAACCGGAAGACGGACAATCTTTATCTTTCAATTCTTTATTCTCTCCTCCTCCACTTCTCTCTCTCATCACTCATCTTCGTGCTATCACAAAATTGGCGCTGCGGAACAGGATTCTTCCAAAGTAGCTTTTGTCTGCCTGCCTCAAAGTTAGGGTTGGAGACAGACTCACATACAAGTTGTTGTATTTAGTTGGTAGTTTATTGTTGTTAGTTTGGCAGTTGTAAGTGCTTTGTTCTATTAGGTCTACTAATCTTACAGTTATTCAGTAGGCTGTCAAAACTGTCAGTAGGAGTTTCTAGTAAGTCTACTCGGTTAGGGATTCTTGGTTTAAGCACACCCGGCAAACCCACTACACCGCAAGAGAAAAAATAAACCCAGAAGAAGCCGAAGCAGCAGAGTCAGTCCTGTCCGGAAGCGAGTCTATTAAGTTTTTTCTAAAAGATCTCAACGACGATTACAAACATGACTACCAGAAATACACGCTCTGCAGCATTAGTCGAAAGCAGCGAAGGGGCGTCGGCCTCTGTGCAGGGCAATGTTGATTCTCACCCCACAGCATCGCCATGTGAACAAGTGAGATATGTAATGATACCCACTCGGAAGAACATCAATACTTTTGGGGGCCCACACGGCCCCACTGTTAATGAGTATCTACGGGAAATCCGTTCAGCGTTCAGAGCGGGCATGATGGGGACAGCTGACAAAGTTGACCTTATCATCGACACCATTTCACCGCACGTACACAGAGAGTTAAAGCTGCACACCTCTGAGAAGGACCCCGAAAAGATGTTGGAGGTTTTAGCGACCATCTACGGCGACAAACGAACCCTCCAAGAACTAACGGCGACATTTTTCTCCACCAGACAAGGTAGCCGGGAGTCGATCGTCGACTTCTCACATAAATTGCACCGGGAATTCGAGGAGGTGGTCTGCGCACAAGAGAGACAGAACGTCTCACCTTTTCACGAGTCAATGCTCAGAGACCAGTTTGTCGCGCAGTTGAGAGACGATTTACCTCGGCAGATGATAAAAGAAAGACTCATTGACGAGCCTTCCATGTCGTTTCTAGCTGCTCGTGATTGTGCAGTGCGATGGGCCAGCGCTAAACACATTCCGCAGACTGAGGTGTACAACGTTGAAGCCACGGTTGTGAATCGTAACAACGACCACAGACAGCAGAGCACTGGGCATGGCCGAAACAACGAACAGAAGGGCATTTCAGCAGAAAATGACAGTAGGGGGTCACATGAACAGTCGGGCGAAGTAAACGAACTTAAGCGGGAGATGGCGCAGTTAAAAGTGCAATTGTCGCATCTAGTGAACGGCCGTGGACAGCCCCAGCCAAGGTCCCAGAGACAGCAAAAACAGATTCGTTGTGATCTTTGTGGCCGGGTAGGACATATTGCCAGATTTTGTAGGGCACATTTAAACTAGAATCCCGTACAGCTACGAGTCAGGCCGCGGCGGGAAGGTTCAAGGACTCACCAATAAAAATGCTGGGCGAGCGCCCAGAGACAATGATAAGCATTGATGGTAGAAACGTAAGATGTGTTCTGGACACTGGCTCACAAGTTTCCACGATTTCAGAGGAGTGTTTCAATAGACTTTTCAAACATTATAGGTTAGATGTAGATAAGTACATTAGGTTAACATCAGCAAACGGCGTTTCAATACCATATTTAGGGTACATCAGTACCAGTGTACAAATAGGGACTGATAGTGTTGATAGATGTGGAATTTTTGTTTTAAAAGATGTCAGGGGAACCGAAAACAGAACGCCCTGTATATTAGGGATGAATGTACTAGCAGAGTTGCCAAATGTTAGCAGGTTTTTTCAGTTCCACAGGCCAGCAGACAACAATACAAGTGTTGACCTAGATAGGAAGAAGGTGTGGGTGACAGGGGAGGTCAGAACCCACATACCTGCCCGCTCGCTGGCTGTCCTGCTAGTTAGGGGTCGCGCGGGGTTAACAGACAGGACGGTCTTGTTTGAACCAGCCAGGGACCTTGACCACAAGGGTTTAATTCTGCCTTACTGCTTTACTAGGTTAGAGGGGGGCGTGTGCCAAATACAGATAGTTAACATGGGTGACGAAGATGTGTTTTTAGCGAGAGGTACTCAGGTGGGGGAGATATCTGATGCCACAATTGACCTGACTAGACATTTTAGAGTGGTAGGAACGCAACAAATAGAGTTGTCTGCTAAACCAGACAGTGGGGAGCAGAGACCAGACAAGCCCCTTTTTGACTTGACTGAATTTGAGGGAAGCGATGAGGAAAGGATGCAACTTGAGGGACTGTTAGCAAAATACGACTGCCTATTCGCGAAAGATGACACCGACATTGGGTTTACTGACAGGGTAACCCATAACATACTTTTGACGGATGAAGTCCCCATAAAACAGCCGTACAGGAGGATTCCTCCTGCCCTGTATCAAGAAGTGAAAGATCATTTACAGGGATTGTTGGAGAAGCAGATAATAAAAGAGAGCTGTAGTCCCTGGGCGTCTCCGATAGTCCTGGTGCGAAAAAAGGATGGCAAATTGAGAATGTGCGTCGACTACAGGGCCCTGAACATAAAAACTAAAAAGGACGCATATCCACTTCCAAGGGTAGATGACTATTTAGATGCGTTAGGGGGCGCGAAATTTTTTTCTTCCCTTGATTTAGCTAGCGGTTATTACCAGGTGGCGATGAATCCAGCAGACCAGGAAAAGACAGCGTTCACTACACCCTTTGGGTTATATGAATATTCACGACTTCCAATGGGACTGGCAAATTCAGCGAGTACATTCCAACGTTTAATGCAGTCTTCGCTTCATGATTATATGTTTAAGTTGCTTTTAGTTTACCTTGATGACATTCTTGTGTACTCCAGAGATTTTAGTGAACATTTAGTAAAACTAGAGGCCATATTTGATAGGATACAGGTGTTGGGATTGAAACTAAACCCAGCTAAATGCAATTTCTGCAAGAAAAAGGTGCAATTCCTAGGCCATACTGTGTCTGCAGAAGGCATAGGAGCGTTAGAAGATAAGGTGCTGGCGATCCAAAAAGCTCCCATACCTAGAACGCAGACTGAGTTACGTTCATTTCTAGGCTTGGCCAGTTACTATCGCCGGTTTGTATCCAAATTTGCCACACTAGCTAGGCCACTCCATGAATTAGTAGCTCAGCTAAACCAGCAGCACACAGATCCGAGAAAAAGGAAGAAGAGTCCAATCGGGCAGCTATGGTCTACAGAATGCGATGAGGCCTTTAACAAACTTAAAGAAGCCCTAACGTCGACATCATTACTAGGCTTCCCAGACTTCACCCTTCCCTATATTTTAGAGTGTGACGCCTCATACACTGGTCTGGGTGTTGTTTTGTCCCAAATCCAGAATGGTACAAAGAGAGTGTTAGCGTATGCTAGTCGTACTCTCCGCCCGTCGGAGAGGAATGCAAAAAGTAGTTCTAAGTTAGAACTGTTGTGTTTAAAATGGGCATTAACGGAAAAATTCCGTGGCCTCCTTTTAGGTGGACATACTGAGATTTACACTGACAATATGAATTTAACTATGTGGCATAAAGCAAAACTGGGTGCCATTGAGCAAAGGTGGATTGCCCAAATGTCTATGTTTGATTATGTGATAAAACACAGGCCTGGACGGATTAACGGTAACGCTGATTACTTGTCTCGATTCCCGCTGGAAGAACCGGGGGGAGACGACGAAGAAGAGGGCGAAATCGCCATTTGCAGTGTTGCAGCGACATGCATTCCGCCAGCCCTAGGGATAGCTGGTACTGTTGGTAGCGTTCCGACGGCAGACTTTAATGTAGAAAATGCTGATGTGTTCTTAGACTGTCTTGATGTAAATAATGTTGATGAATGTTCAAAATTATGCCTTGATGTAAATATGATTGGTGGGGTTGGTGTGGTGGAAGCTGCTGCTAGGACAGCGGAAGTTTTTAATGTCCTTCCCACACATACCTTGCCGTCTTACTCAACGGAGGATATGGTGAGATTGCAGCAAAATGATGTAAATATTAATGCAGTATTTGATGTTGTATCGCGTAAACTTGTGTTGTCAAATGAATCTATGAAAAGGTTGCCCCATCAGACGAAGAAGTGGATGAGGCAGCGTAAGAAGTTATGTGTATTGGATGGGTTGCTGTATAGGAAAATCAAGGGGACAGGTAGGACAGAGTTGCTGCAATTAGTGATACCGGAGATACTGCGGTTACGGATACTGGAGTCAGTTCATAGCGTAGGGCATCAGGGGAGAGATAGGATGATAAATATTTTGAAGAGCAGGTGTTTCTGGGTAGGGATTACTGCAGATGTAGATAAATTCTGTAGAAGTTGCCACAGGTGCAATGTAGCGAAGCCACCGCCGGTCAAGATTAAGGGACCGGCAGGTAGTTTGTTAGCTTCGAGACCGTTTGAAGTAGTAGCGATGGACTTTACGCTACTGGAGAGGGACTCAAGGGGATTTGAGAATGTGTTGGTCATCACAGATGTCTTCTCTAAATTTACTATTGCTGTCCCAACCAGAGACCAAAAAGCAGCAACTGTGGCGAAGGTTTTAGTAGAGAAGTGGTTTTTATATATGGGTGTGCCAAGGAGACTGCACTCTGACCAAGGTAGGAACTTCGAATCCTCGGTGATTGCTGAGTTATGCAAGACATATGGCATAGAAAAGAGTCGCACCGCTCCGTACAACCCTCGCTGCAATGGCCAAGCAGAACGGTTTAATAAAACAATGCATGATTTACTCAGACCCCTCGAGGCCAAGGAGAAGAGGAGATGGTCTGATCACTTAGCCGAAGTGGTGCAGGTGTATAACTCGACGCCTCACGCCTCGACAGGATTTTCACCTCACTACCTAATTTTCGGACAAGAGCCTCGGCTGCCAGTGGACTTCATTTTAAATACAGGCACCAAAGACAGGGACACCAATGCAAGTGAGTATTTGGAAGGGCATCTTTCACGTTTGCATGACGCGCACGTCCGGGCTAGTGAACAGCTGAAGAAGCATGCCGCCATTAGGAAAGATAGGAGTGACAAAATGGCAAACTCTATTCCATTGCAAGTTGGTGAACTTGTCAGAAAAAGAATCCACTATAAGGAGAGGGCGAAAATACAAGACATGTGGTCGGAAGACATGTACATAGTTGCTAGGGCACCCACCATGTCGGGAGGACCATATGCGATCAAAAAGGTTGGAGGAGATGGATCGCTAATTAGGATAGCCGGCCACGAAATGCGGCGTTGCGAGGACGGAGCAGAAGAGGAGGACATAGGGACGACGTTGGGACTACCAGCACAACCGGATGTCCCAGCGGCTGTTGAAGTTTACCAAGACGTTCCAGGCAAACAAGAATGGTACGCGTTCGAGTCTGGGGACCTGAGTAGACGGAGGTCTGAGAGGATCGGACGTCGTAAAAGGGAGTGATAGAACTTCGACGTGTGGGTAGGAGATGTTTTAATAGTTAGCAAGGTATGACGTGGTTGCTTCATGTGGAATGTAGTTCGAATTGTCTCTGCGGCTGTCTAAAAAAAAACGGAGTGTTCCCCATGAATGGGGGGCTCTGTAAGGAGTTGATGTTGCTGATATTGTTTTCATTTTTGATGTTCCTATGTGCAACCATTGATTAATGATTTTGTTGTCTGGGGAAAGCCCCTGCGTGAAAGGGATTGGACTGTTTTATTGATGATATTACTTGATTACTATGTTGTTACCATGTACGACAGAAGACGAACAAGATTTAACTGCCTTATGCACTGGGAGAGCAGGGGAGGCAACCAGTATTTATTATTATTATTATTATTATTATTATTATTTGGGGTGGAAGTTCCAAAAAGAGTTTTCCCCTTAGGCATCCAATATTGTCTATGAGGAATGTCAGATGCGGAGCCAGGGCTTCGATCTCAAGGAGGAATGACGCTATATTGATGGTGGGACCCATCAACTTTTGGTAGGTGGGTATGAGACAGTATGCTTTCATTGTCTCTAGGCGAATGAGTTTACTGGAAAGCATTAACTGGGATATTTTTGGTTCGACAAAGAGTTCACCGACCAGTAAGTTCAAAATTAGTGAGTGGTCGGGCAATGACTCTAGTGCAGCCCGCTGACCGACGGTTTACCTTTAGTTGTTAGTGAAATGAGAAATTCAGGAAACATGAAGCCAAACTTAGCATAGGCTTTGTCGGGAACTGTCAGTTTGGGCAAGAAATACAACGGAGGGGCAGATTTATAGCAGTGGGAACGTGCTTGAGCTGGGAAATCTAATTTAAAGAGCATGAACTCAAACAAGGACGATAAACTCAGGACCATGAACTTCAGAGACAATGTAGATTTGGGTTAATGATATGATAGTAGTATGCAAATTAAGCAGGGTACGCGAGGTACTGATTGGAGGACAAGGGACAGCAATGTCACGTGATGCCAGAAAGAACCGCCAAATTAAGCGGTATATATATACGCGGGACAGAGAAGCATTTGGAGAAGATAAGCGAGTTCTAGACAGCCGAGTGCAGATACTCGAAGGGCTGTTGAGACCAAGAGGGCTGTGGAATTTATGATCGGGCAGATACGCCAGAGGACCAGAGCAAAACACGGACTTGAGTGTTGGAAGAAAGTGCCGCCCAAAATAATATATTGATTGCTACGAAGGACCAACGTCTAAAAAGCTAAAGGAACAGCTCTTGGGTCGTAATGGATGGCTAAAAGTCGAACACGACGTGCATTAGCCAGAGAAAGACGAGGTAGTCGGAACCACACAGCAGACTTAAAAGTCAGATAGGACGGAAAGGTCAAGTGGGATCCACGACAAGCGATTGATTGGGCCGAGACAAATGAAACCCAGAAGGACGACCAGAAAACCCACTGGATGGCAGAAGTTGAATGTAAGTTGACATAAGACTTAGACCTAATTAGTTTAATTGTATATTATAATCAGGTATCTTAGTTTAGAGAGCTATAGCAAACTACCATAGGTAAGCTTACCAAATAATTATGAGCAGTCGACCAGGGATCAGGACTGAATGCGAAGTCCTGCATATGACCTATATTTAAATGGCCGAAATAGAGTGTTGGGAGTCATATTAATCGGTTAGATAAGCAGAGTGTGGATAAACTATGTATGTTCATGTAACCAAGCAATTAGAAGTACACAATTAATGAGAACTAGGCGAGTGCAACATGTAAATATGGAATGAAAGAGTACGAGACGAGACCACTAGGTCAAGCCATTCAATGAGGCCAGGTGAATACAGCGGATGAATGGACCGCGCTTGGAGCAAAGCCTGCAGATGAAAGAATGTGCTTGTATTGTTGCCGGCCCGGCAGAGTTGAATCGGGGTCAGACTGCGGCGGAGAAAATAGAGCATACAACTGGTTAGCAGTATAACCTAAAAGTAGCGGGTTCGGACCTTCATGGAGAATCGGGGGTAAAAGGCTTAAATGGCTTTAATACTACAAGGCGAGATAGGGAAATAGAGAGCGGTGAATAGATACAACTGGACGGGCACTAAGTGAGCTGAAGGGGACAGGAATGCCTTTGGATATAAACTTTACAGACAGATTGGGGGGATATATCCTGGGTAGAGAAAAGGAAACGTGCGTCCATACTTCGAGAGCTGAATATTGAAGGAGATTGGCTTATAAAGACGACAAACTATACTGCGGGGATGGATGAAGAGGCACGTTTATCAATTATCATAACTAGGGTGTTGTTAGGCGTGATATTAATCTATGTTGTCAACATGGGTTCGTGTTAATAGTTGTGTGGGTTTATGTAGTCGATGTTGACGGCCCATAATGATGGGTAATCATGAGTGGACTTATGTACTGCAAAAGATTATAATGATTGTAGGAGTTTTAGTGTGAAAGAGCATTTCATATATGTGATTGGTGGGCAGTACCGGTGTCCCATCTTGTTGTCTTATAATTACTGTTGGGGTACCGAACTGCAATGATATTGTTAATGATGTAGAGTTATGTTGTTAATGATAATGGCTAGGATATACGCAAGGATGATGACGTTAGGGGAGTTGGAGTCACTAGGGGATACAGGTTATTATTGATCGATTGCTATGTTTATGATGTGTTGATTGTTTTGTGATTAATGACAAGGGGAATTTATGTTGTTGAGGGTTGTCCCACTGCCGAATTGTATGTCTGTCCGCTGTGGAAAGACTGTCAGTGTCGGCGTGGGTATTGTATTAATGTCACATGATTATTAAACATGGTAAAGTGTTTGGGGATTTATGGGTTGATGTTGGCATCAGGGAACACTGGTTGGTGGTGTACGACCGCCCAGGCAGTGATGGAATATCACTGACCCGATGTCAATACACATAGCTGAAGACAAGGGTGAGCAGTAGGTTGATGACACCCGATGATGCTGTTCACATAGTCAAGGGTGTCTTTTTGTTCAATTTTCAGGTTGTCGCTTGATCGATTGCCTGGGTAAACTAGTGGGCGGTCATTTGACGGTGGAAGTTGGTTGTGTGCATCCTTAGTAGATTTATATACTTTCTTGTCAGACTTGCATACTTTATTATTATATTCCCCTGATTGATATGTGACTAGTTATTGGTTTAATTGCGTGCAATTCCTTAGTTTGATGGTATTACCTCGATGCTAGTTACCTGACAGCATTCTTCCATAATTGTTTGAATTATTACCGCACGACACTTTGTATACTTTGTAATGTCTTTTGAGAAGCAAATAAACTTGGTTCAGAGTTAGCTTATTCTTATGAGTGCCTGTACTATTGTCGGTTAGGATAGTGTTGTATTCGTGACCTGCATACCTGTATACTTGTGAGGTTGGTAGATAAAACCAAGGGTAATCACAATTCAGTGGTTATCTCTACAACCGGAAGACGGACAATCTTTATCTTTCAATTCTTTATTCTCTCCTCCTCCACTTCTCTCTCTCATCACTCATCTTCGTGCTATCACACTAGGATTGACTTATACAAAACAAGCTTAACGTACTCCGCAGCTCAGCTGTGGAACAATCTTCCACAAGAAATCAAAGACATCACCAATCCCTGTTCATATAATCGCAAATTACTCGAACACTATCTCAGTACGGATTATCTTCCCCCTTAATAATAGAGATAATAATAATAATAACAAAACCCTAGTATAACAGCCAGTCCCCTTTTGGTAGGCCAGTATATTCCACATGGCTAATAACAAGTGTCAGACCATTATCTAATTTTACTGTGTCGTGTAGTGTTGATGTTCGCATTTTGCCCATGCCTTTATAATGCATATCTTTTATATTGTTGCTGTTCTCTGTTAGCCTTAAATGATGTGTGAATGAAATAATGTATGAAAGAGAGTGATAGAAGGGCAGAATGTTAGACGGGCCTGCGTGCCCAATTCTTAACCCTTTGAAAATAAAGTTTGTTCGTTCGTTCTCTCTCTCTCTCTCTCTCTCTCTCTCTCTCTCTCTCTCTCTCTCTCTCTCTCTCTCTCTCTCTCTCTCTCTCTCTCTCTCTCTCACACTCAGCGCTTAGAGTATTTCGTTTTTTTTATTCATCGGCAAATGTGGATTACCGTCTCTGTGATTGTGACATTTCATCTCATGTGATTGTGATAGTTTGTTATCTGTGATTGTGATTATATGTTTTCCGTGGTTGTGGTACTTTGTTATCTGTGATTGTGATACTTTGTTATCTGTGATTGTGACATTTCATCTTCTGTGATTGTGATAGTTTGGTATCCGTAAATGTAATACTTTTTTATCCGTAATTGTGGTTCTTTGTTGTCTACGATTCATTGTTATCGTTGATTGTGATACTTCGTTATATGCGATGTGACATTTCAACGTCTGTAATTGTAGGCACTACGTTTAAGTTTTGCCGTATTTTACCGGAGATATTTTCGCGTTAATTTTCGGTTTCTTGTTTTTGTGTCTCCGGTTTACGGATGTTTAGCGTACTGGTGACGTGAAATTCCCCTTTTATTTCAAGATCGAGATAAAACAGAAATGGATTACTGGATATTATGTTTCCATCCATGAGCTACGAATCTATACCTCTTGTCTTCTCAAATTCGTGTCCAGGACGGAAGTGCAGACTGACTTTGTGAATTGTTCTAGTGTATTTCCTTAATTTTATCATCCATTTTTACTTAAGGTTTTGTAGTTTTTGACTATTAGAGTTGGCAGTCCCATATCAAACTCAAATGATAAAGTTGGCATGCTGTTTATTGTGGTATTTCAATGGCGGGACATGGCAGTTGTCATCCAACTATGAACATTTAATATTGTTATGGAATATTCATAGCAATTGCAATGCTAATGATTTCATGTTTGCATTCAACACCCATTATAGCATTTATTTGTAAATTTGTATCACTCTATATGGACCACATCATTGATAATTTTGTATCTTTCCAACGGGACTTCTTTTGTCAAAATGCATCTACGCGGTGGCTTCGCGTTGTTGACAAGACCGCGCATGTAGTCACTGTAGTCACGCGTTGCGTCTGACGTCATCACAGCATGACGTCGTGTATACATTTGTGTGCGTGTGTGTATATATATAAACTGTCGGAGTTATCTGTTCTTGAGTTCGACAGCGGTTGTGGTAATCTCCTTGACGATAGTGTAACCAACAGATGCGTGAGTGTATAGGTAGGGTCACAAAAAGTGAAAGGGCAAAATAGTTTTTCTTCTATATATTTCTGTTAAATAATAAACTGACACACAATCTTTATTATCTCGGCTTAAAAATGACTTACAGACTTGAATTAGGTACCGTTGGATTTTTTTTTTTTTTTCAAGAGGTATCCAACTACGCAGATTATAATCTTAAAAAGCAATTTAGAAAATATTACTAAAGTGGCTAGTGGTTGTGATACTTTTTATCTGTGATTGTGACATCTCATCTTCTGTAATTATAATATTTTGTTATCTGTAATTGTGATACTTTGTTATCCGTGATTGTAATACGTTGTTATCATCGATTGTGGTTCTTTTTTATATGTGATTGTGAAATTTCAGCTTCTGTAATTGTAATATGTTTTTGTCTATACTGGTAATTTTTTGTTATCCGTGATTGTAAATTATTGTTATTGTGATTGTGATACTTTGTTATTGTGATTGTGACATTAGAGCTTCTGTAATTGCGATACTATGTTATATATGAATGTGATACTTCAGTTTTCGTGATGGTGGTACTTGATGATCATACGTCATCTCGTATGATCGTGATATTTAAGTTTCTGTGATTGTAATACCTCATTTTCTGTAATTGTAATGCTTCGATGATTGTGATAGTTCCGTTTTTTATTTGAGAAGCTTTCTTTCTTTCTTTCTTTCTTTCTTTCTTTCTTTCTTTCTTTCTTTCTTTCTTTCTTTCTTTCTTTCTTTCTTTCTTTCTTTCTTTCTTTCTTTCTTTCTTTCTTTCTTTCTTTCTTTCTCTCTTTTTTTTTCTTTCTTTCTTTCAATTGTTTTTCGTTCCTCAATAAAGACTTTAGCCATAATGTTCTCTTGTACCTGTACGTGTCTTTTTTTAAGTCAAACTTCCCATTATATTTTCTGTTCATTCGGATCATATGACCAGCCAGCAGTAGTAAACCTCCTGTTGTCGAGAGAAATGAAGATCCACCGCCTAAAACGGGGGAAAAGAGAAACAACATCAACAGAATCGATCCAGAATACCAACAACCGAGATCTATGGAAACACATCAACGCCTACGCCGTTTCACAAACCACGTGATGATGGGGACGATTGAAAACAAAGACGCATGAAACGGGCGATTCTATTTCAAGCAATCAAATCTTTACCTTCCTCCTGAAATTTGATAACTGAAACGTTTGCTCCGAGGGGAATCTGAAGTTTGCTTAGTTCGGCCACTCGGCCATAGCCCCGCAGAGATCTCGTCTCGGACACGAGGTTCTCTTGTTGTTCCGGTGAAAGTTAGCTATCGGAGACTTCTTGTCAATACTCCTAGGCAAGTGTGTGCTTTCCCCTATGCGGTCCCTCCCACTGTTGCTATAATGGAAAGTGCTATATTGTTCCACAAACTGTCAATTACTGGCATCACGAGATCAAACAGAGGTGGCGGGGCCAATGCGTGAGAATGGGCTCTTGGAGCAGTGTGGTTTCTGGCTTCAAGTGCTGGTACACGCCAAAGAAGGTCATAAGGTGAGGTGGGGTGAAAAAAGGGGGTGGGGGTTGTAAGGTGTTTTTTTTTTTGGGGGGGGATGTAGCAGGAGAAACTAGAGTCTGTAGTAGCAGCAGTAGTAGTAGTAGTAGCAGCAGCAGTAGTAGTAGTAGTAGTAGTAGTAGTTAGTAGTAGTTAGTAGTAGTAGTAGTAGTAGTAGTAGTAGTAGTAGTAGTAGTAGTAGTAGTAGTAGTAGTAGTAGTAGTAGTAGTAGTAGTAGTAGTAGTTATAGTTATTGTTCTTATTTTACAGTTAATTGAAGAAAAAAAAGATAAGGAGTATGAAGAAGCCGATGATGATAGTCTTTGAACTTACAATGGCAATGATAACAATGATGATGAGGAGGTGAGGGATGAGAATTAGAAAGAGAAGAAATAGGAGTGAGGATTAACTAACAAAACGCATACGAAAGAAGGGGGAGGAGGAGAAGGAGGATGAGGTGGAGGAGGTGGTGGTGGTGGAGAAGGGGGAGGGGAGAAGAAGAAGAAGAAGAAGAAGAAGAAGAAGAAGAAGAAGAAGAAGAAGAAGAAGAAGAAGAAGAAGAAGAAGAAGAAGAAGAAGAAGAAGAAGAAGAAGAACAAGAACAAGAACAAGAAGAACAAGAAGAACAAGAACAAGAAGAACAAGAACAAGAAGAAGAAGAAGAAGAAGAAGAAGATATGGTCCTAATAAGGATAACAAATACAATAATATTGAGAAGCATGAGGCATATATAAAGTAAACAATTATAAGAAAATAAATCTAGGAGAAGAAGAAAAAGACATCGATGAATAAGCTGATGGTGAGAGAAACAATGCGTACAGATAAAACCCAGACAGCGATTGTGAATAATTATAAACAATAATAATAACGAGAGTTTCCACTATTTACCATAACCCGTAGAGAAGCTAAAGTTATGAGCCCTGTAGCAATATTGAATGTCCTTTACAATTAAACCTACTATAATTGCAATTCCGGTAATGTATTTGAATGGCTCTCAAACTTCTTGTTAACTTTTGTCTTGTTTATAATTATAACAGATGAGTGCGAAATTGCAGAAGCTGTTGAGATGTGGTTCTATAGAAGAATGATGATTACATGGAGGCTGTTGAGATGTGGTTCTATGGAGGCTGTTGAGGGGTGGGTCTATGGAGGCTGTTGAGAGGTGGTTCTATGGACGAAAACTGATTACATGGAGGCTGTTGAGATGTGGTTCTATTGAGGCTCTTGAGAGGTGGTTCTATGGACGAAAACTGATTACATGTAGGCTGTTGAGATGTGGTTCTATGGAGGCTGTTGAGAGGTGGTTCTATGGACGAATGCTGATTACATGGAGGCTGGTGAGATGTAGTTATATAGATCAATGCATTTACATTGTTAATGACTACTCTCAATGGCAAAATTGTGTAACAATGCAGTTAGTTTGTGAATGCTTCTTCCTAGTAACACAATAATGTTACAATACAATTACTTTGTTAATACCTCCACCCAGTAATAAAATAATGGAACAATATAGTTACTTTGTTTATGACTACTCCCAGTAACATAATAATGTAACAGTGCAGTTACTTTCTTAATGCCTTCACCCAGTAACAAAATAATGTGACAATACAATTAGCAGTTACTATGTTAATGAATCCACCTAGTAACAAAATAATGTAACAGATTTTAAATACATTTACATCACTCCCAGATGCTTCTTAACGTATACTACATTTTTGTATCGTACACGAACCTTTTGTGGCTAAGTGTTTGAGAGGCACCGACATATTTTAGCTCGTTTGGAGAATGACCGTTGAATTCGCCGGCAATTGTCTCTGAGTCTGGTAACATTTTTGTGACACCTTGGAGAAGTTCTCACTGTTTGTGGACGTGTGAAACCAATTTGTTTGTGGAGGCGTTAAATAATTGGTGGCCTCAGAAAAGTCTATTTGTTCGCGGAGCTGTGTTTTGTCGTGAAGAACAAAGGCATTCTATTGTGAACAATTGCTGTGTTAGTGTTGCTTCATTGTTTGTGAGTTTTAGAATCTTGATAAATATTTCTTCATAGGATCATATAGTGATCAGTTGCAAAGCGCCACAAAATTTGTTAGCGATCTAGGGTCAAATGTAGAAATGTCCAAAAGTATGTTTATTTTACTTGGTTTTGTAGCATTTAAAATTCTCTGAAAACATTACAAATTGTCTGATAGCTAATACGATTCTCTCTCAAGTAGCAGGTCCTGTGCAGAACGTCGCTCTGGTCACGGTGTACCATAAACCTCTCTACCTCTTGTCATTACTCCCACCCATTGAACCATCAAGCCCGAGGTATCTGCAATGTACTATGACATTTCAAATTATTTATCAAAACTGCTATACTTTCATCATCATTCCTTCAGTGAGTAAAGCGCACACTGAGATGCGATTCTATAGAAGATTATATGAACTCGGTGGCTAATGAGATATGGTTCTATGGAATAATGAAATCAACTCGGTGGTTATTAAGATGCGGCTCTATAGAAAGATGATATTAACTAGGTGGCTATTAAGATGTGGCTCTACAGAAGGATGATATTAACTCGGTGGCTATTAAGGTGTGGCTGTATAGAAGGATGATATTAACGTTGCGTCTAATTAGATGTGCTTCTATAGAAGGATGATTATTAACTCGGTGGCTATTAAGGTGTGGCTCTATAGAAGGATGATAATAACGTTGCGTCTAAATAGATGTGCTTCTATAGAAGGATGAATATTAACTCGGTGGCTATTAAGATGTGGCTGTAAGAAGGATAATAGTTACTTGCCACACGTTCATCAGCATTCATTCAATGTGTGTATAGCTCTTGCCAGCATATCTCCTGTGCATACATAAGTTCCTTCAGTTACAAATGTTTATTGGTTATGTCATCAAGAGAGAAGCGTTTGGGAACTATCATAACGGTGTGAAAGATCGGATGTAGAAGACGGAGAGCCAAACAGGACAGTCAAAACACGGTGGCATCGAGAAAACAGCACGTCTTACTATCCCCTAATCCAAGTGCAGGTTTATGGCAAACAACTAAACATAAAATTGCCAAGAAAATTACAGACAAAATATCCTGGGGTTGAATGCGACGCCGTGTAAATGACCTGCAACTAACTAATTTAGTTTAAGTTGTAACATTTGTTCTGGGCCAATATGAATGACCTAGAGCACCGAGGATCTGTGGAGGTACGCGGACGCTTGCCCCATGTGGTAAAGCAGATGATAATGATGCAGATCAGTCCATTCTGTTTTGCCATAATTTTTAATCGTGTGAGTGAAAAAGTAAAGTCATTGTCATAGTACAGAAAGAGTTAATACATTTTATGTACATGCAAAAAAAATTGTATTAAAAAAAATAATGCGTGTGAAAACACTATAATTGAAAGGGGATACTTATGACGATAATTTCACGTATTACACTGACGTCAAAACGTCGTCACTTAGAAGCAAGAAATAACGACAAGGGCATTCAGGCACGGGGAGAGAGAGAGAGAGAGAGAGAGAGAGAGAGGGAAGGGGGAGGGAGGGAGGGGGAGGAGAAGGGAGAGGGAGAGAGAGAGAGAGAGAGAGAGAGAGAGAGAGGGGAAGGGGGAGGGGAGGGAGGGGGAGGAGAAGGGAGAGGGAGAGAGAGAGAGAGAGAGAGAGAGGGGAAGGGGGAGGGAGGGAGGGGGAGGAGAAGGAGAGGGAGAGAGAGAGAGAGAGAGAGAGAGAGAGGGAAGGGGAGGGAGGGAGGGGGAGGAGAAGGGAGAGGGAGAGAGAGAGAGAGAGAGAGAGAGAGAGAGAGAGAGAGAGGGGGAAGGGGGAGGGAGGGAGGGGAGGAGAAGGGAGAGGGAGAGAGAGAGAGAGAGAGAGAGAGAGAGAGAGGGGGAAGGGGGAGGGAGGGAGGGGGAGGAGAAGGGAGAGAGAGAGAGAGAGAGAGAGAGAGAGAGAGAGAGAGAGAGAGAGAGGGGAAGGGGAGGGAGGGGAGGGAGAAGGGAGAGAGAGAGAGAGAGAGAGAGAGAGAGAGAGCGAGAGAGAGAGGGGGAAGGGGGAGGGAGGGGAGGAGGGAGAGGAGAGAGAGAGAGAGAGAGAGAGAGAAGGAGAGGGAGGGGAGGGAGGGAGGGGAGGAGAAGGGAGAGGGAGAGAGAGAGAGAGAGAGAGAGAGAGAGAGAGAGAGAGAGGGGGAAAGGGGGAGGGAGGAGGGGAGGAGAAGGGAGGAGGGAGAGAAAAGAGAGAGAGAGAGAGAGAGAGAGAGAGAGAGAGAGAGAGGGGAGGGGAAGGGGAGGGAGGGGAGGAGAAGGGAGGGGGAGAGGAGAGAGAGAGAGAGAGAGAGAGAGAGAGAGAGAGAGAGAGAGAGAGAGAGAGGAAGGGGGAGGGAGGAGAGGGAGGAGAAGGGAGAGGGAGAGGAGAGGGAGAGAGAGACGAGAGAGAGAGAGAGAGAGAGAGAGAGAGAGAGAGAGAGAGAGAGAGAGAGAGAGAGAGAGAGAGAGAGAGAGAGAGAGAGAGAGAGAGAGAGAGAGAGAGAGAGAGAGAGAGAGAGAGAAAGAGATAGTGAGTTGCTGTTGAGCACCTTCAAGTGACGGTACGACAAATGTGATGTTTAATGTGGGAAAGATTGTGTAGATGCACACAAGAGTGCCATTTTCGGAAGCAGAAGTGATTCAGAAATACCTTTGAACTGTTTACAAGAAACTAAGTGGTGAATGAGAATACCTGGAGTGTGAAAGTGTTTCTATCAAATGCCTTTGGTATGTATGAGAGCAAATGATTACCCAACCATCACAGCCAACAGATAATATGTATGTAATTACATATGCAAACTATATTTAAGAAAAAAAAAAAAAGAAAGATTGTGTGCGACTGACTGATGGAATTTACAACCTCAAGACATCGATACATTATCAAAGTTCCGCCTGTGGACCAAGCAGGACAGGAGCCGTGTGACTGGCATCTTTACTAGTCTTCATGCGTATAACTCTTCTAGCTCCATATTCGTATAGAACACTCGATGGGCGGTGTGGTGAATACCATGCCGCCTTTACTTTCAGTGACATTTATTGTTACTAATTTAAGACTGGGTCGACCCTGGAGCCCAGATCCATTTTAAATACATTCACCTTGATGGAGATCCGAACAAATGATAACTGGCTAGCAGGTAGCTGTTCTTGCCATATCGCTTTCGCAGATCCACGCTCTTGTGGTGTAGGTGAACACAGCAGTACGTCTTCACTCTCTCACAAACCGTGTATCTTGAGTGGCGTCTATTCTTTATGTGTATCAATCAACATGCCTTGTGTCCTTATACTTCTAAATACTTCTACATTTAGTCGGATGATGTTAAAGAAATCTGGCAACATATTTATAATGTTTAGAAAGTGTAATGTTTGCCAGTGAGAATATATGACAAATTAAAGAATACAATCGAAAATGGAAGGAAACATTGTTAATGCACAGACTTGTCTTATCTTGGTTCCATAATTGACTGACTGTCACCTTGCCGTCTTGACAGATGATAGTTTGAAAAATGGAGTTATGCCTCTCCATAACGCAACACCTGGGCTGAATTTAGAGACCTTGTGTTGTCCATGCAGCATGATCCCTCTCTCTGCCTGTCTAGTTTACTCCAGAGGAAAGTTAACATCAATACGTCTGGAACAAGACAAGCTACAGAAGCTGCCAGATCAGAAAAGCAATATTCTAACAGTCCGCCTGTCAGAGCTTCCATCCTAGACCGGCTGCCAACCAAGGCTTAGTGTCTGGTCTGCCGTGCCATGACATTTAGTTTTTAGGCTGCAGTTCCTCGCTCTAGGTTAAGGTTTGTAGCCTCCTAGTTGCACACCTCCGCCCGAAGCCGTTGGTACAATGTGGGGTGTTTAGATTTGGTGAGACCCGCCCAACATTCGCCGCTAACAAAAAGCAGGTAGTACCGTCTACTGCCATACCGTAGCTCAGCCATGTCTGACTAAGACCTATCATCAATAATTAAAGTAAAGTAAAAGACCCCGTTACACACACTAAGTCGCGTTGGCTAAATGGTGCTGGACCCAAGTTGTTATAGACCAATCAGCACTTGTATGTGGTCAGTCTCACCGGCCGCCTTTGCTTCCCAAGACAATTCATGGTACCCATTTGTGGCTGGCTCGACCTGGGAGCCTAGGTCAGTTTTAATATTCTATTCCTTCCCGATGCGAATCGAACCCATGACCACCGGGTCTGTAGACGAGAATCTAGCCACTACACCACAGCGGCTCATTCTTGGTTCCGTCATCCATAACAAACGGAGTGTTATAGAGAAGTCAGCAGTAGACAGGCCATATGAAATGAAATCAGGCGTGTATGATTCCTGAGAGAAAAAAAAGGGAATGGTATAAAGAAGTCAGAAGTGAGTGAGTGGCACCTTACCGTCTTGACAGACGAAAGTATGTGGATTGAAATTTGGCCAATATTCCATCTCACAATGCCAGGGAATGGATTCAGAGAAGATGTTTTTCAGCCTGTTTTCTCATTGTCAACGCTTCAAATCCATACAAAGGCACACTCCCCTCTCTTTGTAGCACATCAATACTAATTTTCTCGTTGCAAATGACATCTTTTTATTGGTCAGTATGTTTTCCATCGTGCAAAAGGCTGCCTTCGCCATTGCGATTCTTGTTCTAATCTCTTCAAGACATTTCCCATCATATGTTATGACTGTTCCGAGATAATTGTACGAATTCACTTGTTTACGAATATTCCCATTTACTTGTATATTACATTGTGGCATTTCCTTCTTTCTAGTGAAGACCATAATCTGTATATTCCTACAGTTTAATTGTAACCCTAATTATTCACTGTGTGCAACAACTGCATCTACTAAATGGTGAAAATCCTGACCATTGTCTGCAATCAATACTGTATCTTCTGCATATCTAATGTTATTGATGTTTCTTCCTCCAATGATGATTCCATTTATATCTTCTACATTTCTGAACATATTTTAACAATCCAGAAAAAAAAGATCTGTAGACATTACACATCCCTGTCTCACTCTCTTAATAGGCTGATATTGACCTCCTTCATTATCAATTCTTATGGCAGCTTGTTGTTTCCAATACACGTTTTTCTTTACAAGTATAAGGTCTTTCCCGTCAATTTGTAGATCTTTAAGCATCCTTATCATGTCGACATGTCTCACTTTATCAAAAGCCTTTGTGTAGTCAATAAAGCAAAGGCGTAGATCTTTGCTTACTTCTACAGAACGTTCAGTTAATGTTCCCAGCATATACCCAGTGTTCACTGTACCCTTGCTTTCTACAAACCCAAATTGTTCTTCTCCTATTTCGGGTATAATTTTCTTCTTATCTCGTTGCATGATAATTCTTAGCAGAATCTCCGTGATCAACATCGAACAATTAGTATAATGAGCTCATCATACTAAGTGTTCGATGTTGATCACATTGCAAGACTATCAGACCATTACAAATCTGTCGGTAGCAATGTTGAACAGATGTGATGTACAAGATGCATGTTTATAACTATAAAAACAAAATCCTGAAACAAATCTAGTTACATAATCATTATTATCATCATCTTTCATTTTTGCTGTAAAACAATGAGGGAAGGAATAATTGGCGTTCCAGGTCCCAAATGAGCGGCACTGGATAGTGTCACTCATAGCGATTGTAGAATGTCTTTGATGTCGTCAATCCATTTTGTTCTCTGGCGTCTTCTTACTCTCGTAGCAGATGTTCTTATATATATATATATATATCTGTCAATCAACATATGTGCTTTCATCTGCAACACTACATATCCATTATAACATACGCAACGTAGAGTAGATAAATTATAAAAGGTATCACGAAAGACTTGATGTTTATGATTATTTATAAAAGATTGTATAGTGAAGAATATATTATTTTTGCTTCTTACTTATTAGTTCGTGTATTAAATGATCCATTTCAGGTTTGGAAACAGTTAATGTGTATGGGAAATCAATCACGGGTGTCACGTGTTGACACGAGTGGACATGTAGTGAATGTTTGATGCTGTTCTTGCATACCTGACTTTACTGTGTGACTTGAAGAAGATATCTAAGTCATGTTAAGGGAAGGAGGTTGGAGGGGAATAGGAAGAGACAGAGGCGAAGGGGAAGGAGGTGGGGATAAGGAGAAGAAGAGGTGGACATGGAGAAAGAATAAGAAGACAAGAATAAAGAAGAAGAAGAAGAAGAAGAAGAAGAAGAAGAAGAAGAAGAAGAAGAACAACAACAACAACAACAACAACAACAACAACAACAACAACAACAACAACAACAACAACAACAACAACAACAACAACAACATCTGTTGTTGTTTACTCCAGATATACGACTTTATATATAACACTATTTACATATTCGTTGCAATGTAATCACAGATATGACCGATCAGAAAATGTGACAGGAAAGACTTCAGAAGTAGAAGTTTTTTTACACTTACAAATCAATGTGTCAACTCGGCTATCTAGTGCAGTTTTAAATATAGTTAATCTGTCACGGAAATCAATAGCAGATGTCAAGAGAGTTGACATGTGTGGACATGTAATGAATACTTGATATTGTTCATGCATTCCTGACTTAAATGTGTCACGTAAGTAAGATATCTACGTCATGCTAAAGGACGGAGGATGGGGAAGAAGAGAGAGAGAGGAGCAAGGAGATGTGGAAGGAGAAGTAAAAAGGTGTACGACGGGGCGGGAGAAGAAGAGGCGGACGAGGAGACAGAGAAATAAGAAAAAATTAAGAGGAGAAGGAGGAGCAGGAGGAGGAAGAGGGGAGGAGAAGAATATGGAGAAAAAGAAGGAGTAGAAGAAGATGAAGAAGGAGGAGGAGGGGATAGATGAGGAGGAGGAGAAAAAAAGAAGAAGAAGAAGATCAACATTCTGTTAAAAGTTGGTTGGTTCATCGCAGTCAAAACCAGCATTTTTTTGTTGTTTTGCTGTTGTGATCTGTTGGCAAGTTTACGTTCAATAGTTTGCCAATGCTTTCTAAACGACCGGCAACCATACCATTTCGTAAAAACAAAACCTACGGTCTGCTGTCAAATCGTCCGCAGCTGTTTTTTGAACGCAGGTATATGGGATTACGAACTGCGTCTGCAACGGCCTCGCCACGGAGCCGACATAACATGCTGTAAGCACCATTTACTATCACGGAGCGGTTCAACAGCTTGACCTGAACAAAGTCAGAACAACCGCTACCAGCTATACTAAAAACGTATGTTAATTAATTAGTCTGCCAGACGTCATTCATCACATTCACTGCTACATACCAGTGCCTGCCCATGACACCTTGTGTTGTCAAAATCCAAGAATGTGTACACTCCATGACACATGAATATGACAATGCTCCATCAGAGAAATAGGCAACCAGATATTGATTAGCAAACAGAGACGAGAAGAGGTGAGAGGAAGGAGTATACATTAGAGTTGACATTAGGCAACAGAAAGATGTCAGACTGTAGGTATGTCAGTCAATGAGCATGCATGTCTTTCTTCCGTTATTATTCTGTTATTACGAGGTCACGCAAGTGTTGTACCATGATTATTGCGTGCGTACGTGCATGGGCGTGTGTGTGTGTGTGTGTGTGTGTGTGTGTGCGCGCGCGCACGCTCTCGCGACTGTCGTGTGGCAACGATAGAGAACAAGGTGATAAAAGTTAACAGTGCCTGCCACTCTTGTTACCAATTTTTATAACAGCGTTATTTCCATGTCCATTACAAGGCATTGCAGTCGACCCCAGCATGTGTTGGCTGTTTGTGGTTTACCGGGCACTGCTAATTAATTAAAGGACTTGATGAAAATATAATATAGGGGAGAGACAAGATCAGAAGACTTAAACTTCAGTCTTAAAACTGATTAACATACAGAATGATGTGACATTTCTGGCATGCACACATTTGTGTCCGGTGCTTGCGATGATCCAGTACTGTCCTGAGAAGCCGCTTGTGATATTTGGTGGAGGAGATTTGGGAAATCAAGGAAGTATGCGCAGTGGTGAAATCTTTCCAGGGCGCACAGGTGGGTGTGGCGGAACGGGGGGCGGGGCGCCCCTGTACTGGTATATGTAACCAGGGCCCGCCCTGCCTCACAATATGACAGTAAATCGACACGATAGTCAGTTTAATATTACCTTTGTAGACAATTGAAATTACTTTGTGAATATCTGTATATTGCAGCGTGTAAGATTTATCTAATCACTTTAGTTTATGTTGTGTCATGTCTGCAGTATGTACCTGATGCGATGCAACGAAATATGCCAAGCAATAAATAGTGCAATCTATTGTTTGTGTCTTCGTTATCCAAATTCACCACGGGATAACATTATTTTGAATAAATCGTTAGTTTATTAAATGTGCTTGATTTATCGTTTATTGCCTATGTGTCTATCTGAATAAAACATGACATTGCACAATGCCTGAGACATTTTATTATATGTTGCACGTTAACTTTATGTTAATAATCAAATAATAATAATAATAATAATAATAATAATAATAATAATAATAATAATGACAATTATAATAATAATAAAGTTAGTTGCAAGTAAAATACAGGACCTTGTATTCAGCCTCAGCAGTGTTGGCTGTTTGTAATTTATAAGGAAATTGTAACTTATATAGTTCGTAGCTCCAGCGACGACCCAACCCCCTCGCAAGAGTCACAGTATGCGAGTGTCTAAGTCGCTACGTTAGGGGGTCTCCAGCGTTGCTGCTGGCATGTGTAACTCATCAATCATATCTTGAATCCAATTCCGTTGTGATCTTTTTTATTCTCTTCTTCCCATGTACACTTTCCTCCTTTATAATAAATTCTAGACTGCTTATGTCGTTGAATATATGCCATATATTTCATGTTAGGCATGTGTGTGTATGTGTGTGTGTGTGTGTGTGTGTGTGTGTGTGCGTGCGTGTGTGTGTGTGTGTGTGTGACCACAATAATCAATATTTATTATTTATTACGAGGGTAAGTTAATAATTAAGTCACAAATGGCTGTAGAAAAATAACTAAATATGATAACAATTTGAAACTAGTTTATTTTTGTACAAACATTGTCCCTTTATTTCTCAACATAA
The DNA here is from genome assembly GCA_963921405.1 of Cepaea hortensis. Lineage (NCBI taxonomy): Eukaryota > Metazoa > Mollusca > Gastropoda > Stylommatophora > Helicidae > Cepaea > Cepaea hortensis. The sequence continues at coordinate 58,568,812 of OY992896.1, forward strand.
TTTCCACCAACATTGATGCACTTATCCTATCGTTTTATCAGTCCTCCCAAACCGGCTGCATAGAACTGCGTGCTTTGTTTTCATTTACCTAACATCCCACAGAATTGTGTGACTTACTTATTGACTCGACCTCGCAACTTTTTCTACCCAGCAATGCACCGCTTTACGGGATAAACATTTGTCAGCATAAACACTGAAAACTCACCTTGGCGGGAGACATTTCGCGAATGACGCCGAAGTTGAATGTGAAGTGAAAACATGGTTTAGAAAACAGACCACGCAGTTCTATGCAGTCGGTTTAGGAGGACTGATAAAACGATGGGATAAGTGCATCACTGTTGGTGGAAATTATGTTGAGAAATAAAGAGACAATGCATGTATACAAATAAACTGGTTTCAAGTTGTTATCATATTTAGTTATTTTTCTACAGCCATTTGTGACTTACTTATTAACTTACCCTCGTACTTTGTTAGAATAAAGAATTAATGGTTTTGAAACGTGGATGTGGAGACCATGAGAAGTAATATTCTAGAAACGACATTGCTCATAAAGAAGACTTAAATAAAGTAGCCGTGAAAAGATAATTACATATTGGCCAACACATAAAGCAAACTGGTACATTCAGCATATGCCAGCGTCTGTGGCAAAGGTGTAACGAACGCGGTCTGCAACCCTGTTTAACGCGTTCGAAATAAGCCGCTGGCGATTTGGAAGCAGGTCGTGTTTTGTTTATGTCTAGTAATAGTATGAGCGTCGGTTGTTCAGAAAGAAAAAGGAAACTACTGAACGTAAACTTGCCTAAGAAATCACAAATAGGTCAGCATGGCTGAATGGATAATAACGCGTGTTCTAAAACATCTGGTGTGCTGATGTCGAGGTAAAGGGTTCAACCCCTACACCGGACAGCTGGACTAAAATGTTGACCTGTCATCCTTGACAATTTGCCTACCAATGATGTGGGCCTTGTCTGCTCTGACATGGCATTTAGTCTTTAGCTTGCATTTCCTCGCACTAGGGTAAGAATGTGGTCATATAGTAAGACTATGTCAGAGATCAACAGGATCGATACACGCGCAAGAGGAAAACAATAGCTGAAATGTGAATGCATCATTACAATTGATTGTAAAGAGAATATTTCACTTTACTCACAGAACGAGAAGCAGAAAATATTAATTATCCACTGCAATCATCCAGCAATGTTAGAAGGCACCATATATTATATATATACTGCTTATGTTTTCTCTTTATTCTCTGTCTGAATGCGTAAGTGACATTTCACAAGTATGTAGTGACTGCTTTGATGACAATTGTCCAACACGAATGTTCATCAATATCTCTTTTCAGAACGTTGGGTAACTCCGTGGCGAAGTGGTTACACAGTCTGCGACGCGCTTTGAAGGTCGTCGGTTCGATTTCGGGCAACAATGTTCGGTTCGCAAGTGTAAATTTTTCGGAGGCTCTCTGGGGCTAAGGAGTTCTTGCTTTCTGCGATATTCGGCAGTCCACCCTGCTATACGAGACCGAGCCATGTGGGATTAAACCCGGTGCAATGAAGTCGGTCTTCTTACCCGTTAACGCTTTTCCCCCCAGATTGTTAAAGGAAACAAAGATCTTAGTGGAATACGTAGTAAGGTAGCTAACTCTGTATAAATGTAAACTACATAGGCCATAAAATTTGTCTCCCTTGGAAAAAGTAGGGAATTTAAAAAAAAAAAAAATCCAAACAATTCGTTTCTTCATGTTTCATTCTCGTCTCAGGTTGTACATTACGTCAGAATACGAAGAAACGTACACCTAAGTCTTTAATATTTAAACTCTACGGCAAAAAGATGTGGATTTAGATAAGAATCCTGAAAATTCATTGGATAATCGAAATGAGAAATATGAACTGTTTGAAAGTGGCAAGGACACAAATACTATTGATCACGAGAGAAAGAAGTAGTTTCCTTTTCTTGGCCACATTATAAGAAAAGAAAAACTACAGAATAATATGACAATGGAAAGATTTGTAGAAAGATAGATAGATGAAGACAGCGAGAAAATATTCTTGATGGCATAGTGTCATGGTCTCAGGGCACGTGTTCATTGAGAGAGAGAGAGAGAGAGAGAGAGAGAGAGAGAGAGAGAGAGAGAGAGAGAATGAAAGAGAGAATGAAAGAGAGAATGAGAGAGAGAATGAGAGACAGAATGAGAGAGAATGTGAGAGAGAATGAGAGAGAGAATAAGAGAAAGAATGAAAGAGAGAATGAGAGAGAGAATGAAATAGAGAATAAGAGAGAGAATGAGAGAGAGAATGAGAGAGGAAATTAGAGAGAGAATGAGAGAGAGAATGAGATAGAGAGAATAAGAGAGAAAATGAGAGTGAGAGAGAGAATGTGAGTGAGAGAGTTAAAACAGAGAGAACAGAAAGTAACAAAGAGTGATCTTAAAAATACATGTTAATTAATTACCAAACAGACAAAGAGAGACAGTGAGTGAGTGAGACAAAGATAGGAGATAGACACAGAGAGAGAGAGAGAAAGGGGGGGGGAGAGAGTAGGGAAAGACAACGATGTTACAATTATATTTAACTAACGATCATTGTATATACTTATGGGCAGAGAGAGAGAGAGAGAGAGAGAGAGAGAGAGAGAGAGAGAGAGAGAGAGAGAGAGAGAGAGAGAGGGCGATTGAGTGAGTGAGTGAGTGAGTGAGTGAGTGAGTGAGTGAGTGAGTGACTGTGTTAGTGAGTGAGTGAGTGACATAGCGAAAAAGAGAGAAGGGAGAGAGAAGAACGAGATGGAGAGAAAGAGAAAGATGTTACATATACATCTGAATTAATTATCAATGTATAAAATCCTATGTAGAGAGAGAGAGAGAGAGAGAGAGAGAGAGAGAGAGAGAGAGAGAGAGAGAGAGAGAGAGAGAGAGAGAACAACAGACAGACAGACAGACAGACAGACAGACAGACAGACAGACAGACAGATAGACAGACAGACAGACAGACGGATGGACAGACAGACGGAGGGATGGACATCTGGCGGGCGGGCGGACGGACGAACGGACGGAACGACAGACATACAGATGGACAGACAGACGGAAGGATGGACGGAGGGACTGAAGGATGGACGGAGGGACGGAAGAACGGACGGACGGACAGACATCGGGCGGGCGGTCTGGCGGACGGACGGACGGACGGACAGACATACAGACAGACAGACAAAGACTTAATTGCACCGAGATTTTATCCCATATGGCTCAGTCTCTTTCCGCAGCACGAAAAGCATCGCACAAAGCAATAACTCCGTAGTTCCAGCGACGACCCACAGAAGTCTCCAAAAAATGCTCTCGTGAATCGAAGGATGCGGCCCGGCATCGTATCCACAAACTTGGGAGCCCGAGTCAGACGGCTTTACCACTTCGCCACGGAGATAATCAATGTACGAGAGCATTTACCCTCCATATAGAAAGAGAGTGAGTAAGTGAGTGAGAGAGAGAGAGAGAGAGAGAGAGAGAGATTGATTGATTGATTGATTGATTGATTGATTGATTGATTGATTGATTGATTGATTGATTGATTGATTGAGGAACCGACATCACAGCATTCGGGGCATTCCCATAAGTGCTCCGTCCCCATTATCTGCAGTCAGCGAATAGTTCCAACACTAATAGTTCCATTAGCAATCTGATTATATGTCCGTCTCGCCTTTCCTCTGAGCGTCGAGCGTCGGCCAGATCCCCTCGTCACTCCTCGCTGCCTCATTCTTGCCAGACTATGGTAATCCATTTGCTCCTCCGAGGTGTACACATGCTCCCACAAGGCCGCAACCACGTCTGCCCTTTCATGCATCAATACTCCACCAAGTTTTGCCGAGCCAGCCAATCTGTCCGCCAGTTCATTCCCCAGCACACCAGCATGCCCCGGAGAAAAGATCCAGGTGATGCTTGCCACCCGTGATCTCCGAAGCGAAGCAAGCCACTCCGCACGAAGCCTTCCTGTCCTCACTCTCCTCAGCATGCTTTATGAGTCAGTTACAATCACGATGTGTGTATGTATCGTGTTCTCCATCCAGCGGAAAGCTGCACTAACCGTCTCCACCTCCATTCTTAAACTAGATGTTGTGGCTCTCCTGCACCAAATGTCGACCATTAGCTTTTGCTAAGAATCCCCAGGCAATTCTCCTACCTCTCAACACCGAACCATCTGTGTAGATAATCACATCACCTGGGCGATCATTATCCCGAATTAGTTGCTGCATTTCCACTTCCGTGGCCCTGCAGTCCCGGCTAAATGTGATTATAACTCTGCACAAGTCTGACTGCTCCGCTGGCACTCTGACCCGCTCCTCCCCTAATGTTCTCCAAGGGGCACACCTGTCTGATCATATACTCCGCCTGAGCCATCCATGATTTCCCTCTTATCTGACCCTTAACTGCGTCCAGCGCCTCATGGAACGGGTGATCTGTGTCTGCAGCGACTCTGAGGTATGCCTTCGCCTGCATCACCTTGTGCTTACCAGCAACAGTCGGCAGACCAAGGATGAAACGCATACACACTACTGGGGTGTCTCTGGTGCATCCCAGAATGACCCGCATGGCTTCGTTCTCTATGCGCTCTAATTTCACCAGCTGACTCTTTGAGACAGTGAGAAGTCCTAGTCCATAATCAATCACTGAGAGGATCAAGTGCTGTTATAGTGTGAAGAGCATTCTCTGCTCTGTGTCCATTGCAGCCATAGTTTTAAGTGCATTGGGTCCCTTTTGAGACCTTGTCACAACCGTTTCCACATGATCCTTGAAGGACAAATTCCTGTCAAATGTGATTCCCAGATACTTCAATTTGTTCTCTCTGTTGACACTTCTACCCTCTATCGTGAGGCTTGGGACATCAGCTCTCACAATCCTGTTGTCCAGAGAGCACCACAAAACAGCCGCCTTTTCCGGGTGGATGACAGCACTCATTTCAGTGCACCAATCAATCACTTTGTTTACAGTCGCCTTCAGCTCCTGGGCTGTTTGTTCCTTATCTCTACTCTGCCTATATGCAAGATCATCATCTGCAAATGTTAGTATCCTTCCGACCCCTGGTGCTTCTAGGTTTGCAATCTTGCTCGTATACACGTTAAAGAGCACGGGTGATATTGCAGATCCCCGTGGCAGTCTTGGGGTTAAAATATGTGGCTCTGAGGTCCATGCACCCAGACAGAGAGCACCCCGACGAGAATGCAGTACGGCTGCTATCCAATTCACCAACCAGGGATTGACCCCCTTCTCCATAAGTGCGGGCATCAAAATATCATAGCGAACTCCATTGTACGCATCCTCAAGATCAAGCGCTACCTCCATCGTTTCCTGTCTACTCTGGAACTCCTCATAAACGTCAAAGGCAAAAGTGGCTGTATTTGACCAGGTAGCTCCCCAGGCCTCTTGGAAGAAGCTTCCCCCTTTTCAAAATCTCTTGCAGCTTAAAAGCGACTATCTTCTCTGAAAGTGAGAGACAGAGAGAGAGAGAGAGAGAGAGAGAGAGAGAGAGAGAGAGAGAGAGAGAGAGAGAGAGAGAGAGAGAGAGAGAGAGAGAAGATCAGTCAGTCAGTCAATCATTCAGTTAGTGAGATAGAGAAAGAAAGCGGTCCCACAAAATAATTGTGTTGTCCAGGCCAACAGACTAGCGTGCTAGCACATAGCAAATATAAACACTTCTACCAGGATGTTCTTTATCTGTTTCAATTCAACAACAACAACAACAACAATAACAACAACAACAACCAACAACCAACAACAACAACCACTTAACTTAAAAATAACCAGCCGTAAGCTTCCGAAATCACAATTGAAACATACAGAAACTGTTAAATAATTCATGCCAGACAACGCTTTATCCCCTTTTAGCGCAAAGACCCTCAACAAAACCACCCCAGGCAGTTCTGTATTATCTTACTTCCTGCAGTTCCCACCTCGACCTCGCAATATTAGTCCTCTCTGCATGTAATTCCCTTCACTGCGTGTTTTCAGGACTCCTACTATTTCGTTCGCCGTGTGGTTTCCCGACAAGAGAGTGTCTATTATATTGCCCTCGGGTTTTCTCAGTGTATGTTCTAACCATCGCCAACGTCTCCGACAGGAGAGTGTCTATTATATTGCCCTCGGGTTTTCTCAATATGTGTTCTAACCATCGCCAACGTCTCCGACAGGAGAGTGTCTATTATATTGCCCTCGGGTTTTCTCAATATGTGTTCTAACCATCGCCAACGTCTCCGACAGGAGAGTGTCTATTATATCGCCCTCGGGTTTTCTAAGTGTGTGTTCTATCCAGCGCCAACTTCTCCCCTTCACCTCTTCGTTCACGTGTATTTTTTTTTCAGTTGAGTTGAGCTAAGATACGACACCACTGCACTCAGGACATTCACATACGTGCTCCGTCCCCTCATTCAACAGCTAGCGAAAACTCATACTGTAATTGGTTCAAACTACAATCTTATTGAAAGTTATCCTGGTCTTCCCTCTAAGGTTTGAGATATGTTCAGTTCTGCCTCGACATTTTATTCCCACTATTCTGTGCACGCACCAATTAATTATTGTTAGTAGTTTAAATTCAAAACAGCATATCCCTTTAATGAATTTTAACACAAACGCCATAAATAATAAATATTGGTAGTTTTTTTAATAATTCTTCTTCTTCTTCTTCAGCGTTCGGAGCCATTGAGGTTCTTTGCTGCAGATACAAAATTCAGAAGACACAGATTATGATCGTCACAGGGAAGAAGGAAATACTACAATATAATATACAAGTAAATGGGAATATTCTTAAACAACTGAATCGGTATAATTATCTCGGAACAGTCATAACATCTGATGGGAGATGGCTTGAAGAGATTAGAACAAGAATCGTCATGGTAGCCTTTTGCAAGATGGAAAACATACTGACCATTAAAATTATGCATTTGCAAAGAGAAAAAAAAAGAGTGTGTGCTACATAGAAGTTGGGCTTTTGTATGGATGTTAAGCCTGGATAATGAGCAAACAGGCTGAAAAACATCTGACGCCTATGGAAATGTGGATTCTGAGGAAAATGCAAAGAATGCCATGCACTGACAGAAAAACCAATAACCAATTCCTGCAAGAAAGAAATGAAAATCGTAAAATTAGAGAAATTAGACGTAGACAGTCACAAATTTTTGGTCACGGTATGCCAAGAAACACATTGTAGAACTTGGTGACAACTGGCAAGATCGAGGGGAAAAGAACAAGCGGAAGGCAGAGAAGTAAATACATGGATGGCTTAGCCAAATCTCATAGTCAAGACAAGAGCACTGAGTTGATCCACGACTCTGATGATCGAGTGAGATGGCGAAATATGACCGCACACGCTGATCGGATGATGATGAGCCAAAAATGGTTTTAAGATTTTCTTTTTCTCTTCCTTACTCTAATTTGTTTCATCTTTTCATCCTTCTCAGCCCGTTTTTATGCCTTAATGTATTTAGTGGAGGGTCTTCTCCGTGATTATATGTTGTGTTGCGTGTATGTTTTTGTTTGCTGACGAAGGCTAATAACCGCAACATCCTGTATTTTTCGTAATTCTCTTATGTAAAGCTGCATTACTTTGTGTTATTTTATACTGGTTTCAGTTGTTCTGCATGTTATCTCCCGTCTACCGCACAGATTTTCTTTCTGCGCAAATAAACAATAAGAACCTTTAATCTGGATTAACAGCAAACGCCCATCCCATAATTACATAGTTTTCTCCGGCTTTTGATATTAATGTTATTTTATTTTATAACAAATAAAATTATAGAAGGCGAGCAAAATATAATCCGATAGCCGATAGTGAATTAATTAGTTAATAGATTTTGAATAATTCTCACAGACAGAAATGTGAATTATCAGAAGTGAACAAATGTTTCAGCAAATAATAATTAAAAAACAGCAACAAGAAAGCAAACAAACAAACAAATAAAAACTGTCGTTATACAAAATTATCGTTTACTTGTTATTATTGTTGTTATTGTTATTGTTGTTGTTGTTGTTGTTATTGTTGTTGTTGTTGTGTTGTTGTTGTTGTTGTTGTTGTTGTTGTTGTTGTTGTTGTTGTCCTTCTTCTTCTTCTTCTTCTTCTTCTTCTTCTTCTTCTTCTTCATCTGTGTCTTCTTCGCCTCCTCTTTTTTCTTAATCTTGATCATCTCTTACCCCCCCCCCCCTCTACCTTCTCGTTCTCTCTTCCCCCCCCCCACCCCCTCTCTTTCCTCTTCAATTTCTGTATAATTAATTGTAATTAATGGTTTGACAATCAGTGGTGTCTACATTCAATATTTGTGTCTTGTTAAACATAATTATGTAAAACAAATATTTTCATTTTCACTGCAAGTTTTGACAGACAGTATTAACTGGTCTAGATCATATAACAAACCACCCAAACTAACCTAAAAAGAAATAATTTCGCCTCGCCACAAAACGACAGGCGAAAGAAAGATTAATCGTTTCGTGCTTCCAAGTATAAACAGAAATAGGTAGACAGATTGAGGAAAATGGAGTTGGAACAAGCAAGCAATCATGACAATTATCACTATCCTGCTTTATGGGCATGCTAATTGACAGAAATCAATACATCAGTTGCCGAAGAGAACTGATTTACAGCGACGCGTTCGTCGGGCAATTACAGTGCCATCAAACATGGGACACTACCACAAATTGACTCCGTAATTAGATGATGATTTTGTCAATGACGTAAAGGTTAATGTAACTTTATGGAAGTTACGGTGATAGAGGTGGTGAACGGTACAGTTGTGTTATATTGTTGTAGAATCGATGTGGCTGTATTTGGAGCAAGTCGAAAATTGTGGTCAGATTCCCTCGCAAGAAATTCGATCTCGCGTGCGTGCGTGCGTGTGTGTGTGTGTGTGTGTGTGTGTGTGTGTGTGTGTGTATGTGTGTGGATCATACGCATCAATAGAAAATATAAATAGATATGCGTAACTTCTTGGAAAAAGTGAGAGATGATAAACACAAACACGGTGTACACACCTTACAAGGAACTCCAGTATGGCAAACATAAACCACAGGGGAAAATAAATGATGATTAAACACACGCACGCACGCACGAACGCACGCGCGTGCGCGCGCGCACACACACACACACACACACACACAAGAAATTAAAAAAAATAACAACAACAACAGACAAACAAAAATTAGTAGTACCACCACACAAAGAATCGAAGTTCCGGTCATAATAATCTTCACTGGACAGGAACAGATCTCAAGAAAAAAACATGGCATTCGAAAATTTTATAAAATTAAGACATAAATAGAAAAAAAAAAAAACATCTATATGAAACGTCGCTAGGTCATTATGTAAATTTCATTGCTAGAATGGCAACTTAGAAGATCAGTTGTGAAAGGTATGCGGGTATGAGAACCATGTCTCTACCTCTCGTGTGAAAAAGATAAAATAGGACCTTATGTATACCTTAATCCAGTAAATCCTACTTCTCATCTCCCTCTTATTACCCCTGTCTTCTTCCATCGTCTACTACATCTATTTTTCTCTTTCTCTAATGCCTTCTGTTTTTTTTTCTTCTTCTTGTACTTCTACTTCTACGTCTACTTCTACGTCTACTTCTACGTCTACTTCTACGTCTACTTCTACGTCTACTTCTACTTCTACGTCTACGTCTACTTCTACTTCTACTTCTACATCTACATCTACGTCTACTTCTACGTCTACTTCTACGTCTACGTCTACTTCTACTTCTACTTCTACGTCTACTTCTACTTCTACATCTACGTCTACTTCTACGTCTACGTCTACTTCTACTTCTACTTCTACTTCTACGTCTACGTCTACTTCTACTTCTACTTCTACGTCTACTTCTACTTCTACGTCTACTTCTACTTCTACTTCTACGTCTACTTCTACGTCTACTTCTACGTCTACTTCTACGTCTACTTCTACTTCTACTTCTACGTCTACGTCTACTTCTACTTCTGCGTCTACTTCTACTTCTACTTCTACGTCTACGTCTACGTCTACTTCTACTTCTACGTCTACTTCTACTTCTACTTCTACTTCTACGTCTACGTCTACTTCTACTTCTACTTCTACGTCTACTTCTACTTCTACTTCTACGTCTACTTCTACGTCTACTTCTACTTCTACGTCTACGTCTACTTCTACTTCTGCTGCTCCTCCTCCTGCTGCTCATCATGCTGCTGCTCATCCTCCGGCTGCTCCTCCTACTGCTCCTCCTCCTGCTCCTCCTCCTGCTGCTGCTCCTGCTGCTGCTCCTCCTGCTCCTCCTCCTGCTGCTGCTCCTCCTGCTGCTGCTGCTCCTCCGGCTGCTTCTCCTACTGCTCCTCCTGCTGCTCCTCCTCCCTATTCCTGCTCCTCCTGCTGCTGCTACGCTGCTGATGCTACTGCTACTGCTACTGCTACTACTACTACTACTACTACTACTACTACTACTACTACTACTACTACTACTACTACTACTACTACTGTTACAACCGCTACAACCACTACCACTACTACTACTATTAAAATAACACCGATGACTTTCAACCGTATCATCATCAACCATTGTTAGAATTCAAACGTTCGGCTTCAAGATCACTATATACACTGAAATTCTTCTTCTTTCGTTCGCCTGAAATATGTCTATAACTGCAATGTTGTGCCTTGTATGAATCTAACAGTATAGTTTAGTTCACTCAGCGGTCCGTAAAGTTTATCTTCCACTGTTGTCTCTCTAGGCCAGAAGGTTCGCCTGGATATGTTGTAGTTTGGGCAGTCCCGGAGTATGTGCTCTGCTGTCTGCGAAGCCAAGCCACATGTGCACATGGCTGTTTCACCAATCTTGAATTTTGTATACATGTGGTTGCGTAATCTATGGTGTCCTGTTCTGAGGCGCAGAATAATGACATGTTCTGGTCTGTCCATAACGTGGTAGTCGTCTTGAGTAAGTTTTGGTGGCCTTCTGACTGATTTGATCATTCTTTTCTTTTGGTGGTATGTAATGGGCACATCAGTCTGTTCTTTTTTTGCTCCTTCCTTAGCTAATCGATCAGCTCTGTCGTTTCCGGGTACTACTTGGGAGTCCAAACCAGGGCAAGCACCATAACATTTAACAGTTGTCGACATATTTCATGGCGTAATTTCGTGGCAGTCTAATTTTTGTGGTGGCTGCCTCCGTCTTCAGCACCTTTCCTTTGCTAGAGCAGACTGTGGTCTTCCTCGACACACGAACTTCTGAATCTGGTTGAAATATAATTTGACTTTGGCTGATCTGTTATAGAAGAACGGTGTTGCTTACAATGTATGGTGGTGGTGGTCGGAGTCCTTGATTTAACTATCACCAAAGTCCACAGAATGCAGCTGTTCTTCCGGATCTACACTGAAATAAGGGTGATCATATCATCAGATGAATACCCGTGACAATGATTAAGGATAGATTAGAAGGTGAGTACGGATGAATAGATAAGAGCTCTTATTCTTAAATATCCGGTATGCTGATGCCGAGATAGGGGGTTCAACCTCTACACCGGTCAGCTGGACTAAAATATTGACTTCTCGTCCTTGACTTGGCGACGTTAATTAGACGTTTTTCTGAAGTTGGAGTGGGTTCGCCTTATAGCGAGGTACACTGGTAATAATGTAGGTATGGCTAATCTACACTCAAACAATCAGTCCAGTAAACTAGAAGTAGTATCATGCGCATTGGCTACGCCTGAGTTGTAAGCGAGCGAACAAACAAAACAAACCAAAAAAAAAAAAGAAGAATACAGATTAAGCAGATCATGTACTTCAGAATAGTCTTCTTCTTCTTCGTCACTTTCATGCGTCAAGATGAATAAATGTAACTGAAGCGGCAATCAACTTATGCAAGAAGTCAGTATGATTGCATGTCAGAAAGAGAGTACTAAACTGTTATATAGAACCGGCATGGCTGGATGGTAGTGAATCATGGAATTTAAATATACAAATTAAGAAGAGCTTGAAAACAATAGATGTGGTTCCTGAGACGAATGATGCGAAAACCATGGACTGCCAGAGTAGAGTAACAAACAACTATAGCATCCATCCATCATGTGCCATGCCGATAAGCGTGGGCAGTCATGTTCTGCCATCTCACCCGATCACAAGAGTCGTGGATCAGCTCCGTGTTACTGTCTCGACCATGCCACGTGGCCAAGCCATCCAGGTATTTACTTCTCTGTCTTCCCCTTGGTCTCTTCCCTTCGATCTTGCCAGTCGTCACCATGTTCTCCAAGTCATTTATTCTCATAACATGCCCAAAACTTTTTTGATTGTCTAATGACTCTAATCAGTTTACAATCTTGATTTGTTTCTTGAAGGACTTGTTCGTTCGTTTTTTCTGTTTGTCCATGGTATTCTTTGCATTTTCCTCAGATACCACATTTCCACAGCCATCAGATGTTTTTCAGCTTGGCTGCTCATTGTCCACGCTTCACATCCATACAAAAGTACAAGTTCTATGTAGCACTTCAACACTATAGCATGGAAGAGGCTAATTAAAGTAGAACATCATACACAACTGTACGAAATAGAAAAACAACATTGTTTCGTCATCTAATGAGAAGAGAGGTTTTGGAAAATATCGTGGCAACAGGAAAGTTCAGTGAAAAATAAGGGAGAATTAGAACGAGAGAAATGATGCTGGATGGACTGAGACTGGCAGTGAGAAATATCATCAGTTGAGTTGATCCAGAGCTAAACAGAGTCGAGATCTGCGGTTAGACATGAACACCTATGCTAGCTGATGATAATAATGATACCTTGAACAGAGCAGTAGAGTAAAGACATAAAGAGGTTTGCAAATAAAAGATAACTTGCATAGTTAATTGGAGTATGCTGATGGGTTTATTGCGGATGGTAACTGAACACTCATGGATAAGTCCGGAGTGACATGATGATAAGGCGTACCGAAATGAACCTTATATATATATACCAGATTACGTCATTATGACGTGAGTAACTAGATTATTTTACCGCGTCTTCACCTTAACAAAGACACCGTTGGTGCCCTAATGTAGGAAGACGAATCGACCCTGGTAGTGTACGCCGTCGGAAGAAAAATGTCAGACATTATGGATTGAACTTCGATGACTGCCTAGGAACCCCAACGGCTTTGTTGTCAACCTAGTGCATTCTTTTCTAGAATCTTCTACAGGCGGTCTTTAATTGTAGGAAACATATATTACGTGGTAGTTGCGTTTCCGCTTCCGGTTGTATATGGCGGAGACAGCAATGCGTAAATAAAGTGGGTTTTAGATATTCAAAATAATGTACTTCTTTATTGAATATAAACACAGAAGACACAAACAATATGTTGCAACATTTATTGCCTGGCATATTTCGCTGCATCTCGTCATAGTTATATATCAAATGAAGTGAGTACACAGATAATAATACTAAAATTGAAGCAATTAAAACACTTGGTCACAGGTATTGCTAGAATGAAGAACATCTGTTATCGCCACGGACATTTCAAATGTAACAATATTAGTGGTATTATTGGGCAAAAAGAAAGTCCTAACCTGCACAGTTCGCGGCGACTGCGCTAGCCAGGCGGCCTTAATTCCTCAGGCTCAAAGACCAATCTGCCATACACCGCAAGGTATTAAAGTGGCAGTAAATGACAATTTGACAGTATTATTATGTAATTACTATTAATGTTTAATTTCACAATACTAATATTTGCGCAGTCGTTTATTGTTCGTCGAGTACAGTATGTGACACGTTCTTCCTTTATTACGCTATGACAATATTTTATGAGGTGTTCAGAAATCGACAAAGACAGCGTTTTATAGCCTGTAGTAGTAATAGTAGTAGTAGTAGTAGTAGTAGTAGTAGTAGTAGTAGTAGTAGTAGTAGTAGTAGTAGTAGTAGTAGTAGTAGTAGTAGTAGTCGGAAGTAGTAGTAATGGTAGTAATAGAAGTAGTAGTAATCGTAGTAGTAGTAGTAGTATTAGTAGTAGTAGTAGTAGTAGTAGTAGTAGTAGTAGTAGTAGTAGTAGTAGTAGTAGAAGTAGTAGTAGTTGTTGTGGTGGTGGTAGTGGTCGTCGTCGTTGTCGTACTACTAGTAGTAGTAGTAGTAGTAGTAGTAGTAGTAGTAGTAGTAGTAGTAGTAGTAGTAGTAGTAGTAGTAGTAGTAGTAGTAGTAGTAGTAGTAGTAGATACATTATTAGTGGTGGTGGTAGTGGTGGTGTTAGTGGTGGTGGTGGTGGTGGTGGTGGCGGTATTGGTGGTGGTGGTAGTAGTAGGAGCAGCAGCAGCAGCAACTACAGATTATATTACTGAGCTATCGTATGACAGTACGCGGTACTACCTGCTTTCTGTTAGCCCGGATGTTTGAGGTCGTTTACTAAACCCGACACACCAAATTGTACCTACGGCTTCGGGCGGAAGAGTGCAATTTGGACGTGGGGTAGGGTACCAGACGTACCCTAGTGTGAGGAAATGCAGCCTGAAGACTAAATGTCATGGCAGGACAGAGCAGGCGCTAAGCCTTGGTCGGCAACTAGTCTAGGATGGAAGCTTCGACAGGCGGACAGTTAGAGCATTGCTTTGCTGATCTGACAGCTTCTGCAGCTTGTCTTGTTCTACGTGTATTGGTGTTACCTTTTCTTTGATGTAAACTAGGCAGGCCAAGAGATCGAACATGGACAACAAATGGTCTCTAAACTCATCCCAGACTTTGTGTTATGGAGAGGTATAACTCCATTTTACAAAACTATCGTCTGTCAAGTAGTGTCCATAAAAATAGTCTATGGAATGCTATGCAGGAATTTGGAATACCAAGGAAGTTAATCAACATGACCAGACTATGCATGGAAGATACTTATAATATAGTAACATATAAAGGCAGGAAATCAGACCCCTTCCAAATAACATCTGGCTTGAAACAGGGTGATATACTATCGTCGTTCCTTTTCAATCTGGCTCTAGAGAAAGTTGTAAGGAAGGTAAAGGAGGATTGTGCTATTGGAGGAACATCCAGACTGCTTGGTTATGCAGATGATATAGATATTATAGGGGAAAATGAACAAAAGACTTTTGAAATATTGACTCACTTAAAGGAAAAAGCTCAACATATGGGGCTGGTTATCAACCAAGATAAGACAGGAATGCAAGGGACCCGACCTAGAGACGTTCAGCCAAGTCCCACAGGTAAGGGCCTCGTACGCGCCTGGGCCATAGGGCGCGTACATCTGTCAGGCACAAGTTTCCGGACCTGAGTAAAGCGTGTACTACCGTCAGACTCCCCGCCTGGCTTGTGCGGATCCCGTGACCATCGGGAAATAGGCCCGCCGGAGATATTGCTCGTCTGTTGCGGGCAAATCTCCACCGACTGACTGAATAAGAAACGATAAGTAAAGAAACGATAAAAATAGTGGTATGTCAATTGCGCTTGCGCTCCCACCTATGCTACACCCTTCATGTGTCTTCACAAAGTCGGACTAGAGTGCTTCTTATATCGAGATTCCCATGGTCTCTGTAAATTTCCTATATATATATATATATATATATATATATATATATATATATATATATATATATATAGAGAGAGAGAGAGAGAGAGAGAGAGAGAGAGAGAAAGAGAGAGAGAGAGAGAGAGGGAGAGAGAGAGAGAGAGAGAGAGAGAGAGCGAGAGAGCGAGAGAGCGAGCGAGCGAGCGAGCGAGAGAGAGAGAGAGAGAGAGAGAGAGAGAGAGTGAGAGAGAGAGAGAGAGAGAGAGAGAGAGAGAGAGAGAGAGAGAGAGAGAGAGAGAGAGATGACTAGTGTCTTTGGTATAAAAAAGCCCCTGTGGTTGTTTGTTTGGTAACACTAACAAACCAGACCTATATAAAACGATTCTCCGTGCAGACATCACGCTTAAGGACAGCCGTCTGCATTCACACACCAACACGTGGCACTATAATTCTGCCTTACCTTGAACACCGGAAGCACGTGGTGTGGAAGTGACATCCCTGCGCAGACACCATATTTTCCTCCATAATGGGGAAGCCGCATGCGTTGCACATGTCCACGTTTCCGGTGCTATGCGAACGTTTGCTGTTCCTGATCTTGTTTCGACGCCTTAAAGATGGCGACAGGGCACGTCGCAGAAGTGAGGGCGATATACTTTTTCTAGTCTTTGGGCTGAGCTGGAAATTAGAGATATTCCGCAATTATAATTAATGAAACACAAAACAGCATATCAGAATGAGATATGGTGAGGAGCACAGGCGATCACGTCCCTAAACATCACCCGTCTTCTATAGTGATTCAGAGTTCAATCCCGGGTCCAGTCAGGGGCATGCACTACTGACGAGCTCAAACGAGAGCGAAACTCGAGTCTAATGCTTACATTCCGACGTGGTTAAGGCCCTAGGTTCGTACCTGAATAAGATCAGTGTTGCCAGCAGAGGGTTGTGCTCAACCCGGAATAAGATCAGTGGTGGTGCCAGCAGAGGGTTGTGCTCAACCCGGAATAAGATCAGTGGTGGTGCCAGCAGAGGGTTGTGCTCAACCCGGAATAAGATCAGTGGTGGTGCCAGCAGAGGGTTGTGCTCAACCTTCAAACCTCAAATCGCGAAATAACCAACTAAATCAAGTGGTGGAGTTGTCAAATAATTCGTACCGACGCTCTTTACGAACTGCACACTAATGACATCAAGTACTAGTATAACATGTTGCATGTTTGTGCAGGGCGTTGCTATCAACCCCAGGATGGTTTTCTAGGTCACTTTACGTTCATTATTACGTGTGTTATGTTATGTAACACTATTGCGTCATAGTTAACATTATGTTATTATTATTATTATTATTATTATTATTATTATTATTAGTATTGTTATTATTACCTGTCTATGTTCCATTTGCTAGCTTTTTTCTCTTTTTGTTTTTGTGAATTAAAGATGGGTAACAGATCTCGGGGGCGGCCTCTACTACGAAATAAAGATGTGTGTAAGCGGGACATGATTGATACAGGCATTGATATTGCACCTTGGGAACATGTCGCCGCTGATCGTGTTGCATGGAGAGCAAAGATCAGAAATGGGATAAAGACAAAGGAGAAAATGAGTGCAGATAGAAGATCACACACTGCGCGAGGCAAACGTAAGATGGTTGTGATGGTGGAAATGACCATGTGTTCACATGCAACCATTGTGGACGAATATTTATAGCACGAATCAGTGTGATTAGCCACATTCGCTACCACCTACCGCCATGGGTTTTAGCTGTTAGGCTTTTTTGTACCACAGTGTAACAAACTTTCGTGTGTCAAGACGGCAAGGTGCCAGTTACGTTCCAATTAGATGCAATTGCGCAACATGATTATCTTGGCATGTGTAAAGAAGGTAGTTTGTCATTGATTTCCTTCTTCTCAGTGATCATACTAGTCGATGACCGTAGCCATTGTCTCTCTCTCTCCCCCCCCCCCCCCCAAAAAAAATAAAAATAAATAAATACATAAAAAATAAATAAAAAATAAATTAAATAAAATAAAATAGAGATCCTCTGCTTACCGTCGTGAAACTGAAGACCATGACATCCAACTATCTGTCGGCTGCTCTTCAACTTCATCCACTACATGTAATCATAGCTTCACGTAACCATGATCGGGGAGGGCTGGAGGGGGGGGGGGGGTGCTAAACGGGTACTCCACCTTGCCAAATGGTGTCCCGTAGGCTAGCGGAGTGAAGGAGGCAGTAGACAGTCACATTTTCTTTTTTTGGAAACGTTATAAGAAGAAATAAACTGGAGAGCTTGTTGACAACTGGCAAGACTGAGAGGAAAAGTGCAAGGATGTACCGAGCCTAAAATGGTTACGGGGTAGTTCCTGCGTAGCAAAGGTGACTTTAACCAGATCACACACCGAGTGCAAGTGGGCATAGAAATATGGAGGTAAAACTATGTACTTAATACTCTTTATGGCATGAAACATATACTCAATACACATCATGGCATGAAACATATACTCAGTACACCGCAACGATTGAAACGTGTACTAAGTACAATTCATGGCATGAAACGTATACTCAATACACTGCATCGCATAAAACGTATACTCAATACACTTGATAGCATGAAACGTTGACTCAATACACTTCGTGGCATGAAACGTGTACTTAATACATTTCATGGGATGAAACGTTAACTCAATACACTGCATCCCATGAAACGTATACTCAATAATCTACTTGAAATGAAACGTATACTCAATACACAGCATGTATAAAACGTACACTCAATCAATTGCGTGACATTGAACGTATACTCAATCTATTGCGTGAAATGAAACGTATACTCAATACACTGCATGACATGAAACGTATACTCAATACACTTCTTGACATGACACCAGATTCTTTACTAATCAACGCAAGACAAAAGCATCGAATTATTTGCATCAACTAACACATAAGAGGAGTGACGCAAATTATTGAAAATAGCTTTACCTGTAGCGTGAAAGGGGGCAGAACTTCCTTGGATGGTACAGACTCCGCCACATGATGTTGGGAGTAGCCATATGTTACACTCTGGAACTTACGTTGTCTCAGGGACTCTGGCGACTGATCCGGCGACCCACTTGACCACCGATCTTGGCTCAGTGACAATGGAAGAGGGGGAGTGTGACGATCCATTGCCTCCCTGAAACAAATAAGTGTTGGAAAGCCATTAATGCATGTTTCAGGTTCATACCTGAAAAGAAGAGGTAATAGCAATTCATTAGTGTACGTTTTAGGTAAGTGTAATAATTTTCGGTTTCTTCTCTTTCTCTACCTTTTATCCCCACTGGAGCACAGGAGCTCAACTAACTCACGTCACGACCTCATCACACGTGCTACCTACTGTAGCTCCTTCCATGTATTTCCCTATATCATTCGTCGATTATAATCTCTATTAAAGATCTTTCGTATGGATTTGGCTCAATTATACTGTAGCTCCTTCCATGTATTTCCCTATATCATTCGTCGATTATAATCTCTATTAAAGATCTTTCGTATGGATTTGGCTCAATTATACTGTAGCTCCTTCCATGTATTTCCCTATATCATTCGTCGATTATAATCTCTATTAAAGATCTTTCGTATGGATTTGGCTCAATTATACTGTAGCTCCTTCCATGTATTTCCCTATATCATTCGTCGATTATAATCTCTATTAAAGATCTTTCGTATGGATTTGGCTCAATTATACTGTAGCTCCTTCCATGTATTTCCCTATATCATTCGTCGATTATAATCTCTATTAAAGATCTTTCGTATGGATTTGGCTCAATTATACTGTAGCCCCTTCCATGTCTTTCCCTATATCATTCGTCGATTATAATCTCTATTAAAGATCTTTCGTATGGATTTGGCTCAATTATACTGTAGCCCCTTCCATGTATTTCCCTATATCATTCGTCGATTATAATCTCTATTAAAGATCTTTCGTATGGATTTGGCTCAATTATACTGTAGCCCCTTCCATGTTTTTCCCTATATCATTCGTCGATTATAATCTCTATTAAAGATCTTTCGTATGGATTTGGCTCAATTATACTGTAGCCCCTTCCATGTTTTTCCCTATATCATTCGTCGATTATAATCTCTATTAAAGATCTTTCGTATGGATTTGGCTCAATTATACTGTAGCCCCTTCCATGTCTTTCCCTATATCATTCGTCGATTATAATCTCTATTAAAGATCTTTCGTATAGATTTGGCTCAATTATACTGTAGCCCTTTCAATGTTTTTCCCTATATCATTCGTCGATTATAATCTCTATTAAAGATCTTTCGTCTGGATTTGGCTCAATTATACTGTAGCCCAGTGTTTCCCAACGTAAGGCGCACGCCCCACAGGGGGGCAATGCGATTGTTAAGGGGGTCATTTGAAAATGGAAGAAATCGGCTGGATATAACAAAACGGTGAGACTTGAGACTGAAGTTAACTAAATTGGAACCTGACATAAAATCTCTTTGCAGCAAGCATCAAGCGCAAGAATCTCACTAAATTTAAATAATTACTAATAATTAAAATAATATAGAAAAATCTTTCATTAAAATTATTTTGTACTTGAATTTCAGTTCTCCATTATATGTTTTCAAAATTTACTTACTGTGTTTGCTCAATAATTTCCTAATGATTCCTTCCTAAAACCTATCGGTCCTTTGGCTAGGATCGGGTGCATTTGCTACTCCCCCCCCCCACTCCCCCCAGTAATGCGCCTGGTCTGGTCGGGGGCCGGGATGATCAAATAAAAACCCATCACATATCTTCACCTTAGATGTGGGCCTGGTGGACCATTGTGGGCAATAGCTCACAGGGAGACTAAGGGTCCACACAAAAAAAGGGGGAGACGGGGGAACCAGCTTGTCTGGGGTAACCGCCAAACCAAACAAAAAAAAAATTCACCCAACACAACCGACACACAGGGACGCGGGACCTGGTTGGGGGGGGGGGGGGGGGGGGGCGGCTATGGCCCCTCTGGGAACCGAGAGCCCTTCTTTAAAAAAAATTCAAGTTTCTTTAGTGAACATTTCAATTTTTTTATATTAAAAATGATGCATATGGGGGTGGGGGGCATAATAATTTTAGAAAGGCTTAGGTGGGACATAGCACAATAAAGGTTGGGAAACACTGCTGTAGCCCCTTCCATGTCTTTCCCCTATATCATTCGTCGACTATAATCTATATTAAAGATATTGTGTATGGATTTGGCTCAATTATAATGTAGCTCATTCCATGTCTTTCCCTATATCATTCCTCGGTTATAATCGTCTAGGAGAGGATCACCATTTTAGATTTGGCTCATTTATGCTTCTCTCTGCATGTAATACCTATTGTAGTTCCTTTCATGTCTTTTCCTATATCATTCCTCGATTATAATCGTCTAGGAGAAGATCGTCTCTCTGAATCCGACTGAATTATATTTCTTCTCTTGCCTTTGGATTGTGCATTGTTGCTTTCATTGCGAAGGTAACTTTCTCTACGGGATGAAGCAGGAAGTCCCATGTCAGCTCGATTTATGACCTTTTACTCTTAGGCCTGGTAGGTTGCGGTGTTGCTATTGTTGCTTCCCTGATGTGTCGCAGCCGGAGTTGTGACCAATGAGTTGCGAATGCAATTCGCAAACCTGCATCCCGGGTTCGGGGGGAATTTGGAAGCAAACTGGCTTGCGCTGAATTTTATAGAATGGTTGAGTGCCGGTCGTTCAGAGAGCAATGACAAACTATTGAACGTAAATTTGCCAACAGATCACAAACAGCCCAACAATCTCAGGTTGACTGCGATGTTCTGTAAAGGATTTGCAACTAAATTGTTAATGGTCCCCGGAAAGCAGGGGGAGAACATCGGCTAGCGCGATATTCTGAAAGTCCGGTGATCATAGGTTCAAATTCCAATCAAGGAGCAGCTTGTGTTTCCCAGATGAGTGCCGCCAGGTGCATACAACATACAGTGGATACCAGGATAATTTTGGGAATGTAAAAGACGCGGGGGTTGTGTTATTAATTGTATTTTACGATCTGGGAGCCAAGAGGCATTTTTCGTGTTCAAATATCCGCCTCATGGAGGATTTAAATACATGACAACCGGGCCGGAAGGCAAGCGTCGGCTTTTAATGAGGAATTGTTATTTAATATTTCTAATGCATCGCTGGCGAATTTTGCAGTAAAGAAATTCAAATTAAAGGAATGTGAAGTCTGGAACCGACAAACAGGACACAAACTCTGCCTCGTAGCGACAAGCTCATTCTTGTTATCTAGTACGGCTGAGCTAATAGAACGTGCATTAGCGCGCATTTTAATGACGATGTTTTCCTGTGCGAAATGCTTAAGTGCAATTAAGGGACCTGGGCAGATGTTTACTGATAGTCGCTCTTGTTCTGTACGACGTAAGCACTCTAGAAAATGCATGTAACTTATGGCCGTAAGCAAACGTTATGTTATCCATGAGAAATGAATGAAGAGTATTGATTGGTACTAACAGAAGCGAAGGAAAATATATAGATTAGAAGACACGTAGTGCAATGCATTGTTTGAAAACTATAGCCACGATGGGGATTGAACTTGCTGCCTTGAAATACAATATAAACTATAGGCAAAAATAGGCTATTGCTACAAATCCTGACAAAAGTGAAAGGAATATTCGACAAAGAAGAACTAAACAGTGGGAAGCCACTCTCAGCTTCCTTGATGAAAAATATCCACATGACCACAGGATCCGAGTCTACACAGATGGGTCAGCTCAAACTGCTGTTCGAAATGGAGTATACATGGAATACCCAAATAACACCAGGGACACGACCAGATTACCAACAGGAAAATACTGCCGTTACTATGATGCAGAAATCCAGGCAATCAAGATAGCAACTGAACTATTACGAAATACCAGCCATGGCACACCACATGTGGTGCTATTGACAGATGCAAAATCAGTACTTGAGGCGTTCGTCTGGGAAATTGCCAGCACTGCGGACACAACTTTCTGAACTTGGCAGCCAGCATATGAGCATTATACATTGGATATCAACTCACTGTGGAGATACCCAGAAACGAGAGAGCTAATCGATTAGCTTAGGAAGAAGCAATAGAAGAACAACCCGATATATCCATTGCATACGACCAAACAAAAATAATAATCATATCATTCAGAAAGACACCAAAACCTGCCCTAGACAACGACCATGTTATGGACAGATCAGAAGAAATAATTATTCTGCGCCTCAGAACAGGACACAATAGATTACGCAAACATAATTATGCAAATTTAAAGATTGACGAATCGGCAGGCTTGTCCATGAGACATATTTTTATGTCCCATCCCATCCCATCCCATGGTAATTTATGCCGGTCCCATCCCATCCCATGGGATTCTTCTTCTTCTTCAGCGTTCCGAGCCATTGAGGTTCTTTGCTGCAAATACAATCCGTCTCCATTCGTCTCTCTGGTGGACCTTCTCTTGCCAGTCGTTGATTCCAAGTGCTTGTAGGTCTGTACATGTATTATCTCTCCACCGCCTTCTTGGTCTACCTCGGGGTCTACAGTAATTTATTTCCTGAGTGTAAGCGAGTTTTGTTTCCCTATTATCTTCCATTCTTTCTATATGCCCCAGCCATTGTAGTCTATTAGCCTTCATGATACCAGTGATTAGCGGGGACTTAAACAGATCATAAATGTCTTTGTTACTTCTTCTTTTCCACTCTCCACTTTGTGTATCCCTAATGGGTCCAAAGATGCGTCTTAAAACTTTGTTCTCAAAGGTTTGTAACAAGGCTTCGTCTCCTTTCGTTGTACTCCAGGTTTCAGAGCCATACAGCACAACTGGTCTGATCAGTGTTTTGTATATTGTGATTTTGGTGTTACGAGATAGCGCCTTTGATTTTAGTAGATGTTGTAGTGCATAGTATATCTTATTTCCAGAGTTGATTCTAGTTTGTATTTCTTCCCTTATGATGTTGGAGCAGTTGAAGATCGTACCCAGGTATTTGTATGTTTCCGTTCTTTTAATGGTCATATTATCTATTTGTATGTGGCCAGAGTTTCTAGCCATTCCGTCTCTTGAAATTACCATATATTCTGTCTTATCTTGGTTGATAACCAGCCCCATCTGTTGGGCTTTTTCCTTTAAGTGAGTCAATATTTCCAATGTCTTTTGTTCACTTTGCCCTATACTATCTATATCATCTGCATAACCAAGCAGCTTGGATGTTCCTCCAATATCACATTCCTCCTTTACCTTCCTTACAACTTTCTCTAGAGCCAGATTGAAGAGTAGCGGCGATAGTGCATCACCCTGTTTCAAGCCAGATGTTATTTGGAAGGGGTCTGATTTCCTGCCTTTATATGTTACTATATTATAAGTATCTTCCATGCATAGTCTGGTCATGTTGATTAACTTCCTTGGTATTCCAAATTCCTGCATAGCATTCCATAGACTATTCCTATGGACACTATCATAAGCCTTTTTAAAATCCACAAAAATGTTATGGAGATCTCTTTTATATTCCCAATGTTTCTCGGCTATTTGTCGTAAGATAAATATCTGATCTATTGTTGATCTGTTTTGTCTAAAACCCGCCTGGTAGTCACCTAATATGTCTTCTGAATATGGTTTTAGTCTATTTAGTAATACTGCGGATAGTATCTTATAGCTTGTGGACAGTAGTGATATTCCTCTATAATTTCCACATTGGAACTTGTCTCCTTTCTTAAAGATAGGTATCAATAATGACTCTTTCCAGTCATGGGGTAATTCTTCTGTCCTCCAGATTTTTATTATTAGTTCGTATAGCTTTAGATGTAATGCATGGCCACCTGCCTTTATAAATTCAGCAGCAATTCCATCAGTCCCGGTTGCCTTATTGTTTTTAAGTCGTGTGATTACATATAGGATTTCTTCAAATGTAGGTTCTTCAATTTGTGGTTCGCATGTTAGAACCTCTTCTTGTGAGAAAATGTTACTTGGAGCTTCACAATTTAGTAATTCAATAAAATATTATTTCCATGTGTTGCACATTTCCTCATTGGTATTTATCATATTCCCATTTTTGTCTTTTAAACCATATGTGTTTTGTTGGTGCCCTCGTTTCATTGACTTCAGTTCTTTAAAAAATTTTCTGGATTCATTTTTATGGTGATTAGTTTCCATATCTTTGATTATATTACTCATATATTCTCGCTTCTGCTGTCTGACTATTTTTGTAGCCTCTTTACATTCATTTCTATAATGCTCTTCCTTTTGGATGTTATTGATGTCATTTAACCATACATGTCTGGCATTCTTCTTCCTAATGACTGCTTCTTCACATTTTTGATTGAACCATCTGTTCTTTCTATGTGTGGTTAACACACCGAGACATTCTTCTGCGGTAGACTGAATTGTATTCTTGATGTTCAACCAAGTTTGGTCAATGCTTTCCTCCAAAGGGTTTTGCAGAGTTTCAAGTTTACATTTTATTTCATCTGTAAATTTCTCTTTGACTGTAATGTCTTGCAGTTTTTCTCTGTTATATGTTGGGTGTAATCTTTGTAATTTAGTATAGAAAGATCTGTTAAGTTTTATTTTAAATTTTGCTCCAACGAGGAAGTGGTCACTGTGGCACTCAGCTCCTCTATAACTTCTGACTTGCTGTATGTTTGATGCATTTCTGTTGTTAATTAAAATGTGATCTATTTGATTATAGGTTCTCTTGTCACATGATTTCCAAGTTTGTTTGTGTATATCCTTTCTTTGTAGTCTGGTACTGCTAACCTGCAGTCCTTTGGCTTCTGCCAGGTTGATGACTCTCCATCCATTATCATTTGAAGTTGTATGTAGGCTTTCCATACCGGCCACTTTTTTATTAGTTTGCTCTCTACCTATTTTTGCATTGAAGTCTCCCAGCACAATCAGGATGTCCTGTTTGGGGGTTTCTTCTATGACATCTTCCAGATCATTATAAAAGTCTTCTTTAATATCATCTTCTTTCTCTTCAGTAGGTGCATGTACATTAATCATCGTTATATTTTTCCATTTACCTTTTATTCGTAATTTACTAATCCTGTCATTAAAAGCTTTAAAGTTTAAAACGTTCCCCCATAACTCTTTTTTGATGACAAATCCTGTTCCTAATTCATGTTTATTTTGGGTGTTTCCTCCATATATTATAATCATTCCATTTTGCTCTAAAGTACCCTCTCCTGGCCACCTTATTTCTTGAATTGCTGTTATATCCATTTGATATTCAATCAGCTCCCGGGTTAGTTCTTCGGCCGCTCCAGCTCGATATAGTGTCCGTACATTCCATGTTCCAAATCTCAAAAGTCCTTTAACGTTCCAAGGTCGTTGTCCAGATAAGTCAGTCCGATATCGAGGCTCATGTATTTGTTTCGTAACAAAGAAAGGTTTTTACAAAGGTGGGGATGTTATGGGATGCCCATTGTAATATTAATATGGAATACATTTCAAATAAAATTATGAAATTTATGAAAGTTTAGGTTTAGTGTCTAGAAACATGTAGAACAACAGAATTTATTAATTTTAATATTCGAGAGTATTTTAAAAAATACAGTTTAAACTAAATATGACAATTAAGTGTCAATCTGAGTGACACTCTCATTCAGTTTCTGGGTCACTCTGATCATTCAATTTCCCGCAGATCGACTGTTTCCAATAATTCAATTAATCCAGATAATCCCTAAACAATTTCCACAATTCTCATCTTACATGCAAATCCCATATACACAGAGTTTATAACGAGAGCTGGTAACATCCGTTTTCCTAACTTACTCAACAACAATCCAGCTGCACTAAATAAGCGCTCTACTGCTGCTGATGATACTTTTTTTCGCATATCATATTTATAGGACATCGCTGTCAACACCAGCATTTTACCGCTGTTGTTGATATCTTGGCAAGATTACACCCAGTAGTTTGCCATTGCTTTCTGAGCGACCGGCTCACATACCAACTGGTATGCCCAACACCATTTTCGCATTTGCTTTTAGCAGTGGAAACCTATGTTCATTTTCCCAATAATTTAATGGTTGTGAAGTTGATTGTCGTAATTTTTGAAACATGGTGACTTCGTCTCAAAGCATTTGTTTCTGGGGTCATCAAACTAAAGTGCTTTGTTTGGTGGAGGATCATAAAATAAGTCAAAATCACTTTTAGGCTTTTGTTCTACAATTCCTGCTACTTTACATATAGCAGATGATTCAGAAGAAAGATGTAAATCCTTGCTGAATGAAATAACACTTGGAACAACAGATTTAGAAAAAGCGACCAATAATTGGCCCATTTATTGGTGTCCACATTCCCTTTCGACTTAACCATGTCTTTTATTTTTGCTGGTGTGGCACCAAAATGTAATCTTATATAATAAAATTTATTTATCCGGTGTCCCACCACAAGATAAAGAATAGATACAAATATATTTTTAAAAAAACGGATAAAGGGCTTTAAAAGGGTAAAAAAATAAACAAAATTAAGAGTAGCTCAGACGTAGATCATGTTGCTATGGCATGGCTACTGTCCCATAATGTCCCATGTGAAATACAAATGTATGCTGTCCCATCCCATCCCAGCCCATGGGACCTTTCCTATGGGAATACCATTCCCATGGCCAAGCCTGCAAATCGGCCATGTGCACATGTGGATTGGCACCCTAGACAGCAGGTCACAAACTCAAGACTGCCCAAAATATGACATATCTAGGCAAACCTTCTGACCAAGAGAAACAACAATGGAAGATACATTCTATGAAGTAAAACAGACAGTTAAATCATACAAGAGACATTGCAGTTATAGACAAATTTCAAGCGAACGAAAGATGTAACAGATTAGGCTAAGAACGGCGTTATGGCATACTCAGTTCAGCTTACCCTAAAACATTGGGTTAGGTTTAGGAGTAGGACAACGTGGTAGGGGCGCGTTTACGGACGCTTAGTGCGCTAATGTAGTGCGATTAACAGATAAAAAAATAAACAAATCGAGTTTTATTACATGGAGTTGGGTGTGAAAGGTCGGTGTTACGTGTTGTGC
>OY992896.1:58601307-58621231 GCA_963921405.1 Cepaea hortensis
AAAAACTCTCGATCGCCTGCCGTGTCTTCCACCTGAGCACCCTCATGTCTAATGTGTCTACAATGATGACCCATGTCCCTTATCTGTCCTGGTCGCCCCTTGTCTCTTCTACGAGGAGCCCCGCCTTCCAGCACTGTGTTTTCCAAGACACTTCAACGTTTAATATGGCTAAAGCATTTTACTTTCCGAGATATCTTCATCATGTGCCACACAGAAAAGCTCGCGAGGTCATGTTACGCCAATGCCACACGATCATCAGAGTCGTGGATCAGCTATGTATGTTTTTGCCTCGATTATGTCATGAGACCAAGCTATCTGTACATTTACCTCTCTGCCTTCTTCTTGTTCTTTTCTCCTCAATCTTGCCAGATGTCACCAAGTTCTCTTTTAATTTCTTCTCATATTGTGCCAAAAAAATCTCGACTGTCTACATATACTTTCTCTACTCAATTTACGGTTTTCATTTGTCTGAACATACTGTATATGAGGCAGTTTTATTCGATGTTCTGGTCTTGTAGAATTTCATCATTATTTTTCTTGTTTATTCATGATATGTTAATACCTTTTCTGCAGTATTTGAGCTCTAAAGACTCCGTTGTATTGTTTAATGACTAAATATAGACACACTAAACATACCCCGGTCAGACATGAGTGTTTGAATCGTAGCTAAGACGATCTGTGTAAAGGTTATTAATTCATCCTTTTCTGTAGGTTGTTGCTAACTGTACTAAAATTCTCACAAATGTGGGGTTTGTAAGTGTGGGTGTATGAGTGAAACACAAAAAGAGACAAGCAGGCTTGCAGGCCAGCCAGACATTGAGACTACGATAGACATACGGAAAGCGACACATAGAGACGGACAGATCGACAGACAGAGAGACGGATGGACAGAAATACAGTCGTACAGACAGAAAGACAGACAGTCAGGCAGACAGACAGATAGACATACAAAAAGTCAGTCATAGAGACAGACAGACAGACAGACAGACAGACAGACAGACAGACAGACAGACAGGCAGGCAGGCAGGCATGCAGGCAGGCAGGCAGACAGACAGACAGACAGACAGACAGTGCATGAAAACCAACAACCACAATCATGGACTTAAAAAAAACTCACACTGTTAATTCCACGTAACATGCATGTTTCATTTCTCCGATGCATCTCGTAATGTCACTATCTCGTCCTAATTACCCTAATCAGATTTCTGAGGCACATGCGAGGATGCAGGTAATGAGTCAAAACGTGCGCTAAAAGCTGACTGACACGGAGCACTCGTTGGTTGAAATACGAATACGCACGACATGGAATTGTCATAGCGTAGTTGGCAGTCAAAGTGGGAACTCGCATGTTTATGGGTATGTGATAGGACAGTTACTGACCGCTGCAAGATATGGCTTCAGAAAGGAATTTATTATATGTGTGTGTGTGTGCGTTTGTTTGTGTGTGTGTCTGTGTGTGTGTGTGTGTGTGTTTGTGTGTGATAATCCCTTGTAACAGCTAGACATGGCTTTGTCTAGGTCTGTCTCGTTGGTATCTGTAAGTGAGAAGTACTGGGTGACTCAGCCATAGATAAAACATATCACCAAATAGGCTGAACTACTGAACCACAACTACTTGTAGTCACTTGATAACACCGTTTTGCGCACATACAATATCTTTATTAATTATGAAGAAACATGATGAAAATGCACTACCCCAGGAACAGTCAGAAACAGATATACATATTCGTTACATACTCCTTCGGAAAACAATCCTGCCTTCTACAGGCCTTTGTAAAATAACCTGTTACGCCGGACTCTTCCCCCGTGTCCGACCGTAACTAACTCAACTCCACTGAGTCTTTATCATTGGGCCAAGTTTTCCTCTCTTGCCCACGTCTAACTCCCTGGCGAAGATCCCCTAACTCGCCCAAAACTCAGTTGTCCCGGCCCATCACTTTTTAAATTTTTTAAATTCCCTTTATTGGACCTCCTCGGTTACCCCCCTACCCCCTCCCCCCCCCCCTGAGAATCTATATCACTCTTGATCCCTGACTTGCAGATTCCCATGAACATTGCATTTTGGATTTTCCGTTGTTTCCCTGTCTTCTAGCACGTTTCTGCTTGCTCGCTGGTGATATACTCGTGACGTGTACGTCCTGTACAATCCCAATGTCTTGGGACTTTTGCTTGGGACTTTTAATTATCATTCTTAACCTTTTCTTTCAGATTTTTAACCCCCACATCCATCGTAATTTGGACGTTATGACGCACGTTTCCCCACCCCCCCCCCTTCCGCACCCCTACACCCCTAAAAGATAAAAGTTTTCAAATGCTGGGTGAGCAATGCTTCTATAAATTCGTTAACGAGCAAAGTACATAGTAGCACCTAGCGTGAATCCCTCATATATATTTTGGCCTCGTTAAAAGACATGATACTCTTATAAAAACCATACTGGAAGGCAGGGTTGAGGACAAGTGAGCAAGAGGTAGACAACGATACAAGTGGGAGGATAACATCAAGAGATGGACGAACATGAGCCTGACAGAATGTACAGTCAAGGCGAGAGACAGATAGTGTTGGAGATCCATTGCGCCAACCTTCATTGCGGAGACGGCACCTGATTGATTGATTGATTGATAAATCCATCATTATCTCTACTCTATCCCTTTGTCAAATCAATCTATTCTAATCTATACTACTTACACAATACACAATATACACTAATATAAGCTGTGTACCAATAAATCATATCATAAAGAACATAATACGTTAGACTTGTACATTGTAACCAATAAAAGGATGTCAATTAAAATGAGCAAAAAAACATGTTGAGGTGCTACACCGAACCTGTACTTTTGTATGGATGTGAACCTTGGTCAATGAGCAGTGTCGCATTTCACCACACATACTTTACATATTAATCTATCTAGTGTTTATTGTCTTTGTTGTCCCTTGCCCTTAGTAGTTACTGGAGAGTAAGTCTGCCATGGTGTTGTCTTCCCCACGTATAGGCACCGGCACAAACGAGTACTCCTGCAGCAAGATAAACCATCGATGAAATCTAGAGACAGGACACAACAGACTGAAGGGTGGCCATTTGAAATAGCCAGCATGCATGCCCGACTTGTTGCCATTGAACTTTAACTTGATTGGGCCCTTGGAAAAACATTTGTGGGGTCAGAGGTTGGCAGATGACTAACAGGTAATGGAGGAAGTGCAACTCTGGTTTGAGGCCGCATCCAGATACTTGTTTCTCGAAGACATCAACAAATTAGACAGGTAGGCAGAGGGACTATATTGAGACATAAAACACACACACACACACCCAACCCACCCACACCCACAACCCACAACCCACACCCACCCACACACCCACACGCACAGACACACACACACACCCACAGACACACACACCCACAGACACACACACCCACAGGCACACACCCACACAAACACCCACCCACACACATACACCCACACACATACTGTAAAAAGGAAATTATTGGTACAATTCATGTTACTTAAAGACTTCATCCCAAGAATCCTGAGAATATTTCAACACTTACATAAACATAACACACACAGATAGACACACAAACACACCCACGAACACGTGCACACGCTCGCGCACGCACATACACACACACGCACACACACACGTCTTAGATGAGATGACTGAAATCAAACAAAGTCAACAGAAATCGCTGGCAACACAGCAATCAATTACAGATAACAGAAATAGAAAATTGCCTGTGGCTCACAAACAAACGCCTTTACAGATCGGATGTTGTCAACTGGAGAAACATTTGCCACAATTCATTGTAGCAGTATTTCGTAACGCTGGAAGTGGGCAGCAGTCAGCTGTGCAAGAAGTTTCTTATCTTTCTTCTTCTCTTCATCTTTTTCTCTGAATCCTCCCTCCCCTCTTCCCCTTCGTCTTCTCCCTCCGCATCTACGTCCTTCTACTGCTTATTTTCTTGTTGTTTTCTTCCTTGCCTCTTCTGCCTTTTCCTCTTCTGCCTTGACTCTTCTGCCGTGCCTCTTCTGTCGTGCCTTTTCTGTCTTGCCTCTTCTGTCTTGCCTTGTCTTCCTTGCTCTTTTTTTTTTTTTTTTTTTTGGGGGGGGGGGGGGGGGGGGAGCTACTACTATTTTTTCTACTTGGTTAGGCCAGTAAAAGACCTCAGTAAACAGGCGGACAGATTGGCTGGCTCTGCAAAACTTGGTGGAGTATTGATGCATGATAAGGCAGGCGTGGTTGCGGCCTTGTGGGAGCACGTGTACACCAGGGAGGAGCAAATGGATCACCATGGTCTGGCAAGAATGAGACAGCGAGGGGTGACGAGGGGACCTGGCCGACGCTCGATGCTCAGAGGAAAGGTGAGACGGACATATAATCAGATTGCTACTGGTACTATTGGTGTTGGAACTCTTCGCTGGCTGCTGAGGATGGGGACGAAGCGCTTATGGGAATGCCCCGAATGCTGTGATGTCGGTTCCTAAATCAATCAATCAATCAAAACTTCAATAAATTGTCCACTGACAAGGAAACTGGGTTATTTGCTAATTTCTGCCCGCACATTTGGCTCGGACCAGACATTTCTGGATCACAGTTTTGCTATATTTCCCCAAACTCTAATTGTTTCCGCATGGATTGTTTTATGTCCCCAAACTCTAATTGTTTCCGCATGGTTTGCTTTATGTCCCCAAACTCTAATTGTTTCCGCATGGTTTACTTTATGTCCCCAAACTCTAATTGTTTCCGCATGGTTTGCTTTATGTCCCCAAACTCTAATTGTTTCCGCATGGTTTGCTTTATGTCCCCAAACTTTAATTGTTTCCGCCTCGTTTGCTTTATGTCCC
Source organism: Cepaea hortensis (assembly GCA_963921405.1). Taxonomy (NCBI): domain Eukaryota; kingdom Metazoa; phylum Mollusca; class Gastropoda; order Stylommatophora; family Helicidae; genus Cepaea; species Cepaea hortensis. Next base: position 58,606,151 of record OY992896.1, read on the forward strand.
CAAACTCTAATTGTTTCCGCATGGTTTGCTTTATGTCCCCAAACTTTAATTGTTTCCGCATGGTTTGCTTTATGTCCCCAAACTCTAATTGTTTCCGCATGGTTTGCTTTATGTCCCCAAACTCTAGTTGTTTCCGCATGGTTTGCTTTATGTCCCCAAACTCTAATTGTTTCCGCATGGTTTGCTTTATGTCCCCAAACTCTAATTATTTCCGCATGGTTTGCTTTATGTCCCCAAACTCTAATTATTTCCGCATGGTTTGCTTTATGTCCCCAAACTCTAACTGTTTCCGCAGTTTTGCTTTATGTCCCCAAATTCTAATTGTTTCTTGCACACTGCAACAACGCAGCCTATTTCCATATCCATTACTAGTCTGTGGTCAAGCCATTCGTTGTTGCTTTTGCCTGCGTTCTCGCGATATTCTTTAACATACATCTCTGTGTGTATCTTTGAACGAACGAACGGAGGAACTTTATTTTCAAAGGGTCACAAATTGTGCACGCAGGCCCGTCTTAAATTCGGCCCTTCCAATCACTCATATTTTGTTCATCAATTGTGCATGTTACATTCACATAGGAAAAAAAAATTGTCAAATGGATTTTGTAAACATACACAATGCATATTACCATGTTATGAGACAGGCAGACCCACGCACACATGCACATTCATAAAGAAACATACATAACTGCTTAAATACTTGCATCATTTGCGCAAACACTCACAGTTATACACACACTCAATAACGTACAAATACACACTCCCTCGCATACAGGGCATGCATGCACACATACACACACAAACATATACACATACATACATACACGAACATACACACATATATACACACACGCACATACACATACCCACACGCACATACACACACACGCACACCCACACACATGCACACATACACATACACACATACATAAACACACATACACACAAAGACACATACACACGCATACACACATATCTTCACAACAGGTAGTTGTCGCAGACACATAATAAAGAAATGTAACAGACGAGGCAAACTTTAAGATAAGTAAGCTACTTTAAGATAAGTAAGGATCTTGATCAACGAAAGGGAATAGTGCGACTCTTGGCTGGCTGAACGAGGGGACGGAGCTCGTATGGGAATGTCCTGAGTGCAGTGATGTCGGTTCTTAGCTCAATTCAACTCAACCCAAGGGAATACTGTCTATGCAGATGTCAAATACTACACAGGCAACACAAAAACTCGACGATGTAGGACCATAGATTTAAAAATTGTTACAATCAGATTTCTACAAACACAACCTACAAGCACATCCATACAAAGTTCTTTACTGGGTCTTGAAGATGTGTCTAACAAAGTAAAGCTCAAAATCACCTAACACGCAAAAAATCTTTGGAAACTTTACCGGCTGGTTGAGTGGCTAAGAATGCCGAGTTCTCCTTCGGGAGACCCGGGATCGAATCCTCGGTAAGGCTTGGATTTTTTTCTGTGGGGGAAACTGAAAATCGTAACTTGCACATTTCACGGCGACTGCACTAGCCAGGTGGCCTTAATTCTTCAGACTCAAGACCCACCTGACCTACACTTCAAGGTACTAAAGGCAGTAAATGACATTTATTTTTAATGACTTCACAAATAATAAAGAGAAAGCGTAAAACTGTATGGAAAATATATCCGAGAACCAGGGCATGAAACATACATAATTATAACACTAGATCACAGCATGGTATCGAGAAACCAAATAAAAACAGAATAATTGACCAAAGACTCTTGTCTTAAGAGAAAACTGGCTGGTTGACGAGCACTGAAACAAACTTAAAAATAAAAATATATAATACATTACTGTCACTGTATGTCAGAAAGAGAGTTCTCTTTGGCGAAGGGGTGTCGGGCGCAATTCATAATCCCATAAACCATGTTCGAAACACAGCTGCGGGAAATTTGAAAGCAGACCGCATTGCGTTGGTTTCCCATGCAAAAGTGTGAGTGCCGGTCGTTCAGAAAGCAATGGCAAACTACTAAACGTTAACGTGCCAAGAAATAACTTCTTCTTCTTCTTCTTCTTCTTCTTCTTCTTCTTCTTCAGCGTTCCGAGCAAACTACTGAACCTAAAACTTGCCCAGGTATAACAAACAACCAAAAATGCTGGGATTGACTGCGAAGTCATGTAAAAAGATACTTATTGAAGAAGAGACAGAGGTCGACCAGAAGAAAGGTGAACGCAGGACATTAAAGGCACCCCGGGCATGGATATTTGTGAGGCAGAAGAGCTAACAACAGAACGAGTTTCCGGGGCGGGCTGTGAACAGGGCGTCGTTCTGCAAAGGAATCGCAAAAACAACAAATACTAGGCTTAATAACTAAGGCATCCGGCCAAAACATACATACAGGGCGCATGCTAGCTAAATATATTAACCAAGCATTTCCTGAAAGATTTTGAGCAGTTGTTATGCTATGTTACGAGGGGGCTTACAATGACACCTGAAAAATGTGATAAAATTACAATAACCACGCCATTGTCTTGGAACCTGTCAATACAGTTGTTAAGAATGAGAAGAGTGTTAAGCACGTGACATCACGAAGCAGGCGACCACTGCGACGTCATAAGGACAGCTGAAAACATGGCCATCCCACTTTTGACATGCACCAAAGAAGAGCAGCGTTCTATTATGTTTTTTTTTTTTTTTAAAATATCAGTGAAGGGGTGAAACATAAAATCCATCGGCGAATAAAGGTCCAGTATGGTAATGCATGCCTGTCAGTCCAGCAAGTGTATGAGTGGAGTAGGAAGTTTCACAAATTTTCGGTACGATGAAGAGGTACAGCAAGTCGTGCATGAGTGTGTACACACGCGGCCAAGGGCATTTTTTTGTTTGTTTGCATAAATCCAAGTACTTTATCGGCGCATTTGTTCTTTAGTTTTTCAGAATATATTCACACATACATTTTATTTTAATATAAGGTTTTCATTTGAAGCACCCCTGTATGTTATGTTGTGTCATGTCATGTCATGTTATGTTATGTTATGTTATGTTATGGCGAGCGCGTTAATGTTTTTGATTGGGGGGGGGGGGGGAGGGGGTTGTTAAGCTCATAATACCATGAGCGCGGTAGGACGAATGGAAGACGCCTGCGTTCACCGTCCGCTAATAAAAAAAAAAAAGAGAGAGAGAGAGTGGCTACTTATTTCTCGGTTGTGTTGAGGCCCTCGGAATATGAAATCTCCCATAACATTAAAGACCTATAACGGGAAACTAAGTCGTGACGCATTAAGTCAAGAAGATTGACTTAATTGCACCAGGTTATATCCCATATGACCTGGCCTCTTTCCGAAGAACGACAACCGAAACGTCGCTAACTCTATGGCTCCAGCAAAGACCCCCAGATTTCTCAGGGGAAAAAATGCACTTGAACCAATTAATAGAAACTGAAAGCGAACCGACGAGCTTCACAACGCCAGGAGGCATTTGTCACTTCACCTCTTATAAACATACACTACACCAGACTACTTCACTGCACCAGAAAATGTACGGGAATTACATCAAAGTGAAACATTACCAACATAAAAGTGGCGGTCCGAGTGCGAACCAATAAGGACAAAACAAAATTACCTTACCGTCTTGACGAATTAATACGTACTTTTTGCTTGGAATAGCAGAACGCACGGTATATTTTCCGTGTTTCATACCACGCTGAGAGGAAGATAACCTTAAAGTCCCTTAGTTTAAATGACTTCAAATGCGCAATTTATCTGTCGGCTAGGTCTCGTTGCTAGGCGACTCTCGGCCAAATAAAGGGGATTTAACTTTAGGGTCACATGGGGTATAATAGATAAAATGTCACGCAAAAGTCAAAGCTCTTAAATGTGATTTGATAATAATAAATAAAAAAGTGTGCTGTTATGTCCGTGTGCTTTATCCTGCTTATCGGAGTAACATAAAACCCAATATTAAGTTCAGAGAAAATACATGCAAATACAGGCCAGCTTTTGAACCAGTCTTCATTAGCGATAGTTAAAACTCGTTACTAAATAAATGTTGCATGTCCTTTGCAGGACTTTGTAATCAAGCTCATTCTAAAGATTGATTTAATAGAGAATTGTACGTGTAGTAGTTTGCCATTGTTTTCTGAACGAGAAGTCAAGGTTAAGATGCAACCGACCGGTGTTGGGAATGATCCCTCTACCCGCAGCAATCGTATCGGACATTTAATAAAGAGCACTCTTACCCATTCAGCCACGCTGATTACCCCGACTCTCTACATGAGTCGAAATAAGATGCCCACCCACAATAAAACGGTTCTATGGTGACGGGATCACGGGTGCAGTTCCTAATCCCTTATACCGCGTTTGAAACACAGCTGCAGGAGATTCGGCACCAGACCACATTGCGTTGATTTTAATACAATTGTATGTGTGCCGACCGTTGAGAAAGCAACGAAAAACAACTGAGCGTAGACTTGCCAAGAAATCACAAGCAGTCACACAATGCTGAGATCGACTGAGACGTCCTGTAAGCGATATGCAACTAACTTTAATCCATAATATATCAGCTGTAATATACCGACGCTCAGTGTCTGTTGCACAGTGACCAAGGCAGGGTACAAAATTATATTTATAGGCAATAATAATTCAACATGAAGCGGGTACAATACAGTATAAACATAAATAATATCAAACCGCTAGCCCCGATGAGAAGGAGTTACAGATGCAGTTCGCTTCTTGTTGAATATACTTTACAGGACGTAGGAGTCAACCCCAGCATTTTTGGCTGTTTTATTATACCTGGGCAAGTTTACGTTCAGTAGTTTGCCAATGTTTTCTAAACGACCGGCGCCCATATCATTTTGGGGGAAAAAACCACAGTAAGGCGACCTGCTACCAAATTGCCCACAGCTGTGTTTCGAACGTGGGTATGTGGGATTTCGAACTGCGTCAGAAACTCTTTGGCCATGGAGTGGGCCAATCCTGCATACCGCGTTCGAAACACTGCTGCAGGTGATTTGGCAGCAGTCCGCCTTGCGTTGTTTAAAAAAAAAAGAAAATGGTATGAGAGCCAGTCGTTCAGATAGGAATGGCAAAATACTGAATCTAAACCTGTCACGATACCACAAACAGCCAATATATGTTGGGGTTGACGGCTATGTCCTTTAAAGGATGTGCAGCTAACTTTAATTACCAAACCGGAAGTAATTCAGGTTTGCTGATATATTGGACAACTAAATGTACAGATAAATAGTACACCCTTCAAAGTAATGAAGCAAGTTAACTAATTTAAATATCTAGGACGTATGATCACAGAGACATCGAAATGTCAAAAAGCATCAACTGACACTGATACTAATACTATATATATATATGGTAGCAATCCCGAGCAATGAATATATATATATATATATATATATATATATATATATATATATATATATATATATATATATATATATATATATATATATTCATTGCTCGGGATTGTATGGGCATACGTGAAAAATACTATTAAAATACACAAACCCATTGTTTCTTGTTTCTGTTTCCTCTTCTTTCTTTCCTCTTCGCCGCATCCATGCACACATAATGGTCTTGCTACTCCTCCTCCTTCTTCTTTCTGTTCTTCTGCTACTGCCGCTTGTTTTTGTTTTTGTTCGACTATTTAATTTCTACTCCATCAGCATCGTCCTGCGTCTGCGGGTGCGGCTGTGGCTCTTCTCCTTCTCCTCTTCCCCCTTCTTCATCTCCTGATCCTCTAGCTTCTCCTGCTCCTCCTCCTCTTCTTCATTCTGCTGCTGCTGTTCCTGCTGCTGCTCCTTCTTCTTCTCCTCCTTCTCCTGTTTCTTCCCATTTCCCCTATTCTTCCCTTTCATCCCCTTTCACCTATTCATCCCCTTCTTCCCCATTTCCTGCTTCTTCCCCTTCTTCCCTTTTTTTTCCTTCTTCTCTTTCTTGTCCTCCTTATCCTCCTTCACCTCCTTCTCCTTTTTCTCCTTCTCCCTCTTCTCCTCCTTTTCCCCCTCCTCCTTCTCCCGTCCTCCTCCTTCTCCTCCTCCTCCTCCTCCCCTCCGCCGCCGTCTCCACCTCCTCCTCCTCCCCTCCGCCGCCGCCGTCTCCTCCTCCTCCTCCTCCTCCTCCTCCTCCTTCTTCTTCTTCTTCTTCTTCTTCTTCTTCTTCTTCTTCTTCTTCTTCTTCTTCTTCTTCTTCTTCTTCTTCTTCATCAGTTGTGATGCATCTATACTGATATTCGTCACCAACATGACGGTTGGCTTGAAGTCTTCATTACTGATCCTCCCTCCCCGATACCTCCCACAGATATTTTCCCGAAGGTTCTTTTATGCCATATTTCCTCATTCGGTTCGACGAAGACAGGGTAGGCTTGTAGGACATGCTTCAGTGTTTATTTTAATGCTCCACATCTGCAAGTTACTGAATGAGTCAAATAGAAGACAGACAACCCTGAAGAGACTGGCAATGACAAGATGGCGTATAGTCAGCTCAGGACGCCACAATAACCACACAAGAAACAGGGAATCGCTAAAATCTCTCGCTTGCGTCATCGATGTTGAAAAACTTCCGGCGTTAGTGAATTTATTGTGCTAAGTTATCCATTGATCTCCAACCATATTTTAATCTCCATATTCACAGCAAGCGATGAAGGAAGTCATGGAGGAGAAGGGGTGGGGAAAGGGGGGGGGGAGAATAATGGACTGGGTGAATGAAGACAGACACAACGAATATTTACATTTACAGTGCTCAAGTTGAGTATTAAATTTCCTCGTATTTCGAAACTGTCCCGCATGTGTCTCATTGTAATTTTCCCCACAATATGTTTGCGACGTTGAGTTCAGTTAATGATTGTTTGCGTGATTTCCGGAATTAAATAAATAGAGGAGTCGCTGATGCAATCACTGTATTCAAACAGACCGAGTCCGACAGCTAATCACACGATGTGATTGGCGCCCTCTTGAAGAGAAAGGCATTGTTTCAGAAACCAATGCTGAGGAATTTCACTTTGTTGCACGGTAGTCTTGGTACAACCACACTACCTTCAGTTTGCTCAGACATGTTTACACGAAAAGGAAAATGTCAGTGTCCGAAACATTTAAACACAGATGCCGTTAATGTTGATCTTCTTATTATTATTCTTACTCTTCTTCTTGTTCTCCTTCGACTTCTCCTGCTACTCCTTTTTCTTCTTCATCATCATGGTGATAGTCGTCGCAATCATCATCATCATCATCTACATCTTCACCATCACTATCATTTTTTTTTCTCCATCATCATGATCATCAACCTCTTGTTCGTCTCCTTCTTCTGCGTCTGCTTCTCCTTCAGCTTCTGCGCCTGCGCCTGCGTTTGCTGCTGCTGCTGCTGCTGCTGCTGTTCTTTCTCCTTCTCGTCCTCTTCCCCCTCCTCCTCTTCCCAATCCTCCTCCTTCTAATCCCCTTCTTCTACCTCCTCCTCCTCATCCTTCTTCTCCTACTCCTCCTCCTACCCAACCACCACCACCTCCTCCTCCTCTTCCTCTTCCTTCTTCTTCTTCTTCTTCTTCTTCTTCTTCTTCTTCTTCTTCTTCTTCTTCTTCTTCTTCTTCTTCTTCTACATTTACTCCTGCTAGTTTGTCAACATCATCATCATCATCATCATCATTTTATTATCATAATTATTCTCATCGTCGTCATCTATCTTCCTCTGTTTCCTCTTCCTCAGCCTCCTTTTTCTCCACCTCTTTATCCACCTCCTTCTCCTCCATCCCCTTGTCCTTCTCCTCCACCACTACCTCTCTTCTTCTTCTCTTGCGACCAGCATCTGCTATGTGTCTGTCCCGGCCAAACTTCCACCCTTAGTTCGACAAATAAACACACATAGTATTATTTGTCGCTCATAGAAGGAGAAGAAGGAAGTAGAGATTATAGGAGGCACTAGACAGCATACAATTTGAAAGCTATAGTTACCGACTGGGATTCGAATCTGTGATCTCCAAATGACGACGGGGCCTCTCTGCAGGAACAAGTGTACTTCACGGCTCGAATCCTGGTCGGTAACTAAAGCTTTCAAATTTTACGTTGTCTAGCGCGTTCTCTAATCTTTACTTCCTTCTTCTCATTCTATGAGCGCCAAACAATACTATGTGTGTTTATTTGTGAACTGTCTTAGTGACCTCAAAGGGTTCCCCAGTAGATGTCCTGTGTAACACCGTCAGTTGGAGAAACGTTTGTAGGACATTCTCTGGGGTTTGCTACAATGCTCTATATCTGCAAGTTATTGAATATGCCAAAGAGATTGACATTTTGCAATCAGAGCAAAGGAAACTAGGATTGACAGACGGCAGTCAAGGCTAGATAGACTAAGATTGACAGACGGCAGTCAAAGAATAAGAGACTAGGATTAACAGACGGCAGTCAAGGCTAGAGAAACTAGGATTGACAGACAACAGTCAAGGCAAGGGGGGCTAGGATTGACAGACGGATGCCACGGCAGCGGAGACTAGGATTGACCGACGACAGACAAGGCTAGAGAGACAAGGATTGACAGATGTTAGCCAAGGCAGCGGAGACTAGGATTGGCAGACGGCAGTCAAGGCTAGAGAGACTAGGATTGACAGACTTCAGTCAAGGCAGGGGAAACTTGGATTGACGACAGCATGCAGGAGAGACTAGAATTGACAGACACCATTCAAGGCTAGAGAGACAGATTGACAGACGGCAGTCAAGGCTAGAGATACTAGGATGGACAGACGGCAGTCAATGCTGGAGAGACTATGATTGACAGACAGCAATCAAGGCTAAAAAGACAGATTTGGCAGCCGGCAGTCAAGTCAAACAAAAACTGTGATAATTAGCAGTGAAAAAGAAAGGTCATCAATGAACATCACAGTAAATGGGCAGATACTAGAACAAGTAACAAGTTTCTCTTATCTTGGACATATGATGGCAGAAGTGAAATGGAAATCACAAAGAGAATAGGAATGGCCAAAAATGCTTTCAACGGCATGAAATCAGTATTACCATCTAGAGAGATTAATAACACATTAAAAATGAGAATTGTCAAATGCTACGTATATTTAACGCTACTGTATGGCGTGGAATCCTAGACATTGAACAAGCAACTAGAAAGTCGCATAGAAGCCCTGGAGATGTGGATATACAAACGAATATGTCGTATTTCATGGAAACAAAAACAATCAAATGCAGAGATCCTAGAGAAACTGGAAATGAAGAGAGAGTTGATGAAATAAATAAAGTGGAGACAAGTGAAATATTTTGGCCACGTTAAAAGACATGATACTCTTATAAAAACCATACTGGAAGGCAAGGTTGAGGGCAAGCGAGCAAGAGGTAGACACGATACAAGTGGGAGGATAACATCACGAGATGGACAACATCAGCCTGACAGAATGTACAGTCAAGGTGAGAGACAGACAGTGTTGGAGATCCATTGCAGCCAACCTTCATTGCGGAGACGGCACCTAATTGATTGATTGATTGGTTGAGTCAAAGCTACAGAGACAGTTCGACGGTCGACAGTCAATGCTGGAGAGACAAGGATTGACAGATGACATCATGCAGGAGAGACTAGGATTGAACGACGCTAATAAAGGCAGGATAGACTAGTATTGACAGACGGCAGTCAATGCTGGAGAGACTAGGATTGACAGACGACTGCATGCAGGAGAGACTAGAATTGACAGACGGCTGCATGCAGGAGAGACTAGGATTGACAGACGACTGCATGCAGGAGAGACCAGGATTGACAGACGACTGCATGCAGGAGAGACTCGGATTGATAGACGACTGCATGCAGGAGAGACTAGGATTGATAGACGACTGCATGCAGAAGAGACCAGGATTGACAGACGACTGCATGCAGGAGAGACTCGGATTGATAGACGACTGCATGCAGGAGAGACTAGGATTGAACGACGCTAATAAAGGCAGGATAGACTAGTATTGACAGACGGCAGTCAATGCTGGAGAGACTAGGATTGACAGACGACTGCATGCAGGAGAGACTAGAATTGACAGACGGCAGTCAATGCTGGAGAGACTAGGATTGACAGACGACTGCATGCAGGAGAGACTAGAATTGACAGACGGCAGTCAATGCTGCAGAGATTAGGATTGACAGACGACTGCATGCAGAAGAGACCAGGATTGACAGACGGCAGTCAATGCTGGAGAGACTAGGATTGACAGACGACTGCATGCAGAAGAGACCAGGATTGACAGACGGCAGTCAATGCTGGAGAGACTCGGATTGACAGACGACTGCATGCAGGAGAGACTAGGATTGATAGACGACTGCATGCAGGAGAGACTAGGAGTTACAGAAGACAGTCAAGGCTAGAGAGACTAGGATTGACAGACGACAGCATGTAGGAGAGACCAGAATAGACAGACAACAGCATGCAGGAGAGACGAGGATTGACAGACGACAGTCAAAGCTAGAGAGACTGGTCTGATGAATAAACTGAGAAACTGCAAAGTCAATGGAAGAATGTACAAATGGGTGAAAGCATACTTGCACAACAGAAGAGCCCGAGTACAGATAGACGGACTAAAGAGCAAGAAAGTACTACTGCGTCATGGTGTTCCCCAGGGCGGAGTCTTGTCCCCCACATTTTTCTAATCTTCATCAATGATCTCGTTGCTAATCTACCGCATGGAATTAAAGCGGCAATGTACGCCGATGACCTGGTTCTATGGAGCACAAATGAACATGCATCAGTGGCCACCAGATTACTACAAAGAGCTGTAGACACATTTGTTGCATGGGCAAATAGATGGTGTGTCACCATAAACACTGACAAGTGCAGAACCACCCTATTTACACTCTCTCCAAAACAAAAGGCAGGGACCATCCAGATAAATGGAACACCCCTAAGAGAAGATAAAGAACCAACATACCTTGGAGTAACATTTGATGGCAGCCTGACATGGAGAAAGCACATCAACAAAGCAGTAGCAAAAGCCAGAAGGGAAATAGCCATCCTGAGGAAGCTAAGTGGAACCACATGGGGAGCCAGCGGGAAAATACTTAGCAAAGTTTATCAACAGAGCATACGACCACACCTGGAATACGGTTCAACTGCGTGGTGTTCGGCATCAAAAACCACACTACAAGAGCTGGACAAAGTGCAAAATCAAGCACTTAGAGTCACCACAGGAGGGATGAGATCAGATGGAGGGATGAGGACCTCTGGATCCGAGTCTACACAGATGGGTCAGCACAAAATGCTGTTCGAAATGGAGGAGCGGGAGTGTACATAGAATACCCAAATAGTACTAGGGACACAGCTAGAGTACCGACAGGAAAGTACTGCCATAACTACGATGCTGAAATTGAGGCAATCAAGATAGCAACAGAGAAATTACTAAATACCAGCAATGGTACACAACCTGTGGTGCTATTGACAGATGCAAAATCAGTACTCGAGGCGCTCCTGTCTGGGAAATTGCCAGTACTAAGGACACTACTTTCTGAACTTAGCAGTCAGCATAAGGTCGCCATACAGTGGATACCATCCCACTGTTGAGAACCCGGAAACGACAGAGCTGATCAATTGGCTAAGGAAGGAACCAAAGAAGAACAGCCTGATGTGCCCGTTACATACCACCAAAAGAAAAGAATGATCAAATCAGTCTGAAAGCCACCAAAACCTGCTCAAGATGACTACCACGTTATGGATAGACCAGAACAAGTCATTATTCTGCGCCTCAGAACAGGGCACAATAGATTACGCAACCACATGTATACAAAATTCAAGATTGGTGAAACAGCCATGTGCACATGTGGATTGGCGTCGCAGACAGCAGAGCACATACTCCAAGACTGCCCAAAATATAACATATCTAGGCAAACCTTCTGGCCTAGAGAGACGACAGTGGAAGATAAACTCTATGGACCGCTGTGTGAACTGAAAAAGACAGTTCAAATCATACAAGAGACAGCATTGCAGTTATAGACATACTTCAAGCGAACGAAAGAAGAAGAAGAATCTAGAGAGACTAAGATTGACAGACGACTGTCATGGCTAGAGAGACTTGAATTGACAGACGGCAGTCAATGCTGTAGAGACAGTTTGACAGACGGCAGTCAAGGCAGCAAAGACTAGGATTGACAGACGGCAGTCAAGGCAGCAAAGACTAGGATTGACAGACGGCAGTCAAGGCAGCAAAGACTAGGATTGACAGATAGCAGTCAAGGCAGCAAAGACTAGGATTGACAGATGGCAGTCAAGGCAGCAAAGACTAGGATTGACAGACGGCAGTCAAGGCAGCAAAGACTAGGATTGACAGACGGCAGTCAATGCATTAGAGATAGTTTGACAGACGGCAGTCAAGGCAGCAAAGACTAGGATTGACAGACGACAGTCAAGGCTAGAGAGACTAGGATTGACAGACGGCAGTCAAGGCTAGAGAGACTAGGATTGACAGACGGCAATCAATGCATTAGAGATAGTTTGACAGACGGCAGTCAATGCTGGAGAGACTATGATTGACAGACGGCAGTCAATGCTGGAGAGACTAGGATTGACAGACGTTAATCAGGGCAGGAGAGACTAGGATTGACAGACGGTAATAAATGCAGGAGAGACTAGAATTGTCAGTCGGTATTAAAAGCAGGACAGACTAAGACTGATAAGATTTCATATGCAGCACAGGAATTCATCAAAATTACGGTGATAAATCGCTAACTGTCTAGGTCAGTGTTTCCCAACGTGGGGCCCACGCCCCACAGGGGGGCAATTCGATTGTTAAGGGGGGCAATTAGAAAATGGAAGAAATCGGCTGGATATAACAAAACGGGGAGACTTAAGACTGAAGTTAACTAAATTGGAACCTGACAAAATCTCTTTGCAGCAAGCATCAAGCGCAAGGATCTCAAGAAATGTAAATAATTACTAATAATTAAAATAATATAGAAACATCTTTCATTAAAATTATTTTGTACTTGAATTTCAGTTCTCCATTATATGTTTTGAAAATTTACTTACTGTGTTTGCTCAATAATTTCCTAGTGATTTCTTCCTAAAACCTATCGGTCCTTTGGCTACGATCGGGTGCATTTGCTGCTCTCCCCCCAGTAGTGCGCCTGGTCTGGTCGGAGGCTGGGATGATCAAATAAAAACCCATCACATATCTTCACCTTAGATGTGGGCCTGGTGGACCACTGTGGGCAATAGCTCACAGTGAGACTAAGGGTCCACACAAACAAAGGGGGAGGCGGGAGAACCAGCTTGTCTGGGGTAACCGCCAGACTAAAGAAAAAAAAATTCACCCAACACAACCGACACACAGGGACGCGGAACCTGGTGGGGTGGGGGGGGGGGGGGGGGCTCTGGCCCCTCTGGGAACCGTGAGTCCTTCTAAAAAAACAGTTTAAAAAATTCAAGTTTCTTTAATGAACATTTCAATTTTTGAATATTAAAAATGATGCATATATTGGGGGGGGGGGGGGCATAAGAAATTTTAGAAAGGCTTAGGTGGGGCATAGCACAAAAAAGGTTGGGAAACACTGGTCTAGATGATCTAGTTTACGCGAATCTGCGGACAGAATACAATATGTATATTTTTTCTTCAACGGTAAAAGAGAAAACAACAAATTTAGCAACAGAAAACGCACATTAAAAACAGAAGCACAATAAATCAGGAAATCGTGAAAGAAACCATTTGCTTGCGTCATCGATTTTGAAAAATGTACGGCGCTAGTGAATTTATCTTGATATTGTATGTGCATTGATATCCAACCATTTATTATACTGCATATTCACTACACGCTATTAAAGAAACCAAGGAGAGGATTAGAATAAGGAACTGGGTGAAAGAAAAAGAACAGAGCGAATATTTACATTTACAGTTCTAAAGCTGGGTATTAAATTTCCTCGTATTTGGTGACTGTCCTGTATGTGTCTTATTGTAATTTCCCCCACAATATGTTTTATGCATTGAGTTCAGTGAATGATTGCTTTCGTGATTTTCGCAATTAAATAAAAAGAAGAGTCGCTGATGCAATCATTGTATTCAAATAGACCGAGTCCGACAGCTAATCACATGATGTGATTGGCTGCCTCTTGAAGAGAAAAGCATTGCTTGAGAAACCAGCGCAGAAGAAATGCATTCTGTTCTACGCTGATCTTTGTAAAACTAAACCACTTTCAATTTCCTCACAAATATTTAAATGAAGAAGAAAGCCACTAATCTCAGTATTTAAACTGATGTGTTGTTGATGTTCTTCTTCTCTATTTTTCTCTCCTTCTTCCGATCCTTCTACATCTGCTCCTGTTGGTTCATCATCACATCCATCTCTCCTGTTCAGTCCTCCTCCTCCATCCTCCTCCTCCATCCTCCTCCTCCATCCTCCTCCTCCATCCTCCTCCTCCATCCTCCTCCTCCATCCTCCTCCTCCATCCTCCTCCTCCATCCTCCTCCTCCATCCTCCTCTCCATCCTCCCTCCTCTCCTCCTCCTCCATCCTCCTCTCCATCCTCCTCCTTCCATCCTCCTCCTCATCCTCCTCCCTCCATCCTCCTCCTCCATCCTCCTCCTCCATCTCTCCTCTCTCCTCCATCCTCCTCCATCCTCCTCCTCCATCCTCCTCCTCCATCCTCCTCCTCATCCTCCTCCTCCATCCTCCTCCTCCATCCTCTCCTCCATCTCCTCCTCCATCCTCCTCTCCATCCTCCTCCTCCACTCCTCCTCCTCCATCCTCCGCCTCCTCCTCCTCCTCCATCCTCCTCCTCCATCCTCCTCCTCCATCCTCCTCCTCCATCCTCCTCTCCTCCATCCATCCTCCTCCTCCTCCTCCATCCTCCTCCTCCTCCATCCTCCTCCTCCATCCTCCTCCTCCATCCTCCTCCTCCATCCTCCTCCTCCATCCTCCTCCTCCATCCTCCTCCTCCTCCATCCTCCTCCTCCATCCTCCTCCTCCATCCTCCTCCTCCATCCCTCCTCCATCCTCCTCCTCCATCCTCTCCTCCATCCTCTCCTCATCCTCCTCCTCCATCCTCCTCCTCCATCCTCCTCTCATCCATCCTCCTCCATCCTCCTCCTCCATCCTCCTCCTCCATCCTCCTCTCCATCCTCCTCCTCCAT
>OY992896.1:58621431-58631431 GCA_963921405.1 Cepaea hortensis
GGTCTAGATGATCTAGTTTACGCGAATCTGCGGACAGAATACAATATGTATATTTTTTCTTCAACGGTAAAAGAGAAAACAACAAATTTAGCAACAGAAAACGCACATTAAAAACAGAAGCACAATAAATCAGGAAATCGTGAAAGAAACCATTTGCTTGCGTCATCGATTTTGAAAAATGTACGGCGCTAGTGAATTTATCTTGATATTGTATGTGCATTGATATCCAACCATTTATTATACTGCATATTCACTACACGCTATTAAAGAAACCAAGGAGAGGATTAGAATAAGGAACTGGGTGAAAGAAAAAGAACAGAGCGAATATTTACATTTACAGTTCTAAAGCTGGGTATTAAATTTCCTCGTATTTGGTGACTGTCCTGTATGTGTCTTATTGTAATTTCCCCCACAATATGTTTTATGCATTGAGTTCAGTGAATGATTGCTTTCGTGATTTTCGCAATTAAATAAAAAGAAGAGTCGCTGATGCAATCATTGTATTCAAATAGACCGAGTCCGACAGCTAATCACATGATGTGATTGGCTGCCTCTTGAGAGAGAAAAGCATTGCTTGAGAAACCAGCGCAGAAGAAATGCATTCTGTTCTACGCTGATCTTTGTAAAACTAAACCACTTTCAATTTCCTCACAAATATTTAAATGAAGAAGAAAGCCACTAATCTCAGTATTTAAACTGATGTGTTGTTGATGTTCTTCTTCTCTATTTTTCTCTCCTTCTTCCGATCCTTCTTAAATTGCTGGGGTGGTTCATCTGCTCCTGTTAGGTTCATCATCCATCATCCTTCTTCCTCCTCCATCCTCCTCCTCCATCCTCCTCCTCCATCCTCCTCCTCCATCCTCCTCCTCCATCCTCCTCCTCCATCCTCGCTCCTCCATCCTCCTCCGTCCATCCTCCTCCTCCATCCTCCTCCGCCATCCTCCTCTCCATCCTCCTCCTCCATCCTCCTCCTCCATCCTCCTCCGTCCATCCTCCTCCTCCATCCTCCTCCTCCGATCCTCCTCCTCCATCCTCCTCCTCCATCCTCCTCCGTCCATGCCTCCTCCTCCATCCTCCTCCTCCATCCTCCTCCTCCAGCCTCCTCCTCCATCCTCCTCCTCCATCCTCCTCCTCCATCCTCCTCCTCCATCCTCCTCCTCCATCCTCCTCCTCCGATCCTCCTCCTCCATCTCCTCCTCCATCCTCTCTCTCCATCCAGCCCTCCTCCATCCTCCTCCTCCATCCTCCTCCTCCATCCGTCCTCCTCCATCCTCCTCCTCCATCCTCCTCCTCCATCCTCCTCCTCCATCCTCCTCCTCCATCCTCCTCCTCCGATCCTCTCCCCATCCTCCTCCTCCCTCCCCTCCCCCCCCATCCTCCTCCGTCCATCCTCCTCCTCCATCCTCCTCCTCCATCCTCCTCCCCATCCTCCTCCTCCTCCCTCCTCCTCCTCCTCCCTCCATCCCTCCTCCTCCTCCTCCTCCCATCCTCCTCCTCCATCCTCCTCCTCCATCCTCGCTCCTCATGCCTCCTCCTCCATCCTCCTCCTCCATCCTCCTCCTCCAGTCCTCCTCCTCCATCCTCCTCCTCCATCCTCCTCCTCCATCCTCCTCCTCCATCCTCCTCGCTCCATCCTCCTCCTCCCATCCTCCTCCTCCATCCTCCTCCTCCATCCTCCTCCTCCAATCCTCCTCCTCCATCCTCCTCCTCCATCCTCCTCCTCCATCCTCCTCCTCCATCCTCCTCCTCCATCCTCCTCCTCGCATCCTCCTCCTCCATCCTCCTCCTCCATCCTCCTCCTCCATCCTCCTCTCTCCCTCCTCCTCCTCCATCCTCCTCCTCCATCCTCCGTGCCTCCAGGTCCTCCTCCTCCATCCTCCTCCTCCATCCTCCTCTCTCCATCCTCCTCCTCATCCTCCTCCTCCATCCTCCTCGCTCCATCCTCCTCCTCCATCCCTCCTCCGCACATCCTCCTCCTCCATCCTCCTCCTCCATCCTCCTCCTCCAGTCCTCCTCCTCCATCCGTCCTCCTCCATCCTCCTGCCTCCATCCTCCTCCTCCATCCTCCTCCTGCCATCCTCGCGTCCTCCATCCTCCTCCTCCATCCTCCTCCTCCATCCTCACTCCTCCATCCTCCTCCTCCATCCTCCTCCTCCATCCGTCCTCGCTCCATCCTCCTCCTCCATCCTCCTCCTCCATCCTCCTCCTCCATCCTCCTCCTCCATCCTCCTCCCTCCATCCTCCTCCTCCATCCTCCTCCTCCATCCCTCCTCCTCCATCCTCCTCCTCCATCCTCCTCCTCCATCCTCCCTCCTCCATCCTCCTCCTCCATCCTCCTCCTCCATCCTCCTCCTCCATCCTCCTCCTCCATCCTCCTCCTCCATCCTCCCTCCTCCATCCTCCTCCTCCATCCTCCTCCTCCATCCTCCTGCCTCCATCCTCCTCCTCCATCCTGCCTCCTCATCATCCTCCTCCATCCTCCTCCTCCATCCTCCTCCTCCATCCTCCTCCTCCATCCTCCTCCTCCCATCCTCCTCCTCCATCCTCCTCCTCCATCCTCCTCCCTCCAGCCTCCTCCTCCATCCTCCTCCTCCATCCTCCTCCTCCATCCTCCTCCTCCATCCTCCTCCATCCATCCTCCTCCTCCATCCTCCTCCTCCATCCTCCTTCCTCCATCCTCCTCCTCCATCCTCCCTCCCTCCAGCCTCCTCCTCCATCCTCCTCCTCCATCCTCCTCCTCCTTCCTCCTCCTCCATCCTCCTCCTCCTCCTCCTCCTCCATCCTCCTCCTCCATCCTCCCTCCTCCATCCTCCTCCTGCCAGTACCTCCTCCTCCATCCTCCTCCTCCATCCTCGCTCCTCCATCCTCCTCCTTCCATCCTCTCTCCTCTCCATCTCCTCCTCCATCCTCCTCCTCTGCCAGTGCCTCCTCCTCCATCCTCTCCTCCATCCTCCTCCTCCATCCTCCTCCTCCATCCTCCTCCTCGCATCCTCCTCCTCCATCCTCCTCCTCCATCTCCTCCTCCATCCTCCTCCTCCAGTCCTCCTCCTCCATCCTCTCATCCTCCTCTCTCTCCATCCTCCTCCTCCATCCTCCTCCTCCATCCTCCTCCTCCATCCTTCTCCTCAATCCTCCTCCAGCCTCCTCCATCCTCCATCCTCCATCCACCACCACCACCACCACCACCACCACCACACCACCACCACCACCACCACCACCACCACCACCACCACCACCACCACCACCACCACCACCACCACCACCACCACCACCACCACCACCACCACCACCACCACCACCACCACCACCACCACACCACCACCACCCACCACCACCACCACCACCACCACCACCACCACCACCACCACCACCACCACCACCACCACCACCACCACCACCACACCACCACCACCACCACCACCACCACCACCACCACCACCACACCACCACCACCACCACCACCACCACCACCACCACCACCACCACCACCACCACCACCACCACCACCACCACCACACCACCACCACCACCACCACCACCACCCACCACCACCACCACCACCACCACCACCACCACCACCACCACCATCATCATCATCATCATCATCATCATCATCATCATCATCATCATCATCATCATCATCATCATCATCATCATCATCATCATCATCATCATCATCATCATCATCATCATCATCATCATCATCATCATCATCATCATCATCATCATCATCATCTCATCATCATCATCATCATCATCATCATCATCATCATCATCATCATCATCATCATCATCATCATCATCATCATCATCATCTCATCATTAGTATTATCCTATTCATTCATATACTAGCCATAACTCTTATGGAGAACAATCCCTTTTAAATTAATTTCCGAAATGTTCCGATTTAGTTACAGGATTATTAATCTTAGGCTGAGATGTGCCCTATTCATAACTTCGCTTATGAGTTTGAACGGGGAAGGGGTTATGGTAACATGACCTGACTTGACCTGATGAAGAGACTGAGATTTGCACGATTTCAGAGCATTAACACGTACGCATTAACATTGCAGTGAACATTCACAAGATTACTTTGTCAATTGAAAATGCTGAAATATGCACACAGAATAAGGTTTGAAGATCTGAGATTACGACAGCAGAGAAAATAGCAACAATGTCAACAGAGAAACCCACATTAAAAACACAACATTCAAGAAGGCAAGATATCGATTTAAAAAAAACACTCGATTGCGTCATCGAAATTGAAAAACTTCCGGCCTTGTTGAATTTATTTTCATATTTTTTGTCCATTGATACCAACTAGTTTTCTACTGCTTTTTCTTTTTCGTTCCTCCAACCATATTTTAATCTGCATATTCGACACAAGCAATGAAAAGTACCAGACTGAGGAAGAGGTAGATGAGTAGAATAAAGATCGAAAATGAATGAAGAAGAATGGAAAGAATATGCAGATTGACTTTTTCAAAATCGGGTGTTTAATTTTCTCACATTTCGAAACTATTCCGTGTGTATGTCATTATAATGTTCCCCACAATATGTTTGCGGCCTTGAGTTCAGTGAATGCTTGTCTGCCTCGATTGCTTGAATTAAATACATAGAAGAGACGCTGATGCAATCACTGATTATGAACAGACCGAGTCCGACAGCTAATCACACAAAAAAGGCATTGCTTAAGAAAGCAATGCAGAAGAAATTCAAAACAATGTTTACCCGTAGTGAATTTGAATAATTCACTGTTTTACTGTAGTTTTTGTAAAACCCCACCTTCAATTGACCCACATATATTTAAAATAAGATCACACATGCAAGTGTCTTAAACATTTAAACACATTCGCTGTGACTGTTGTTTTTCTTAGACTTTTATGTCTTCTTCTTCACTACTTCTCCTTCTTCTCCTTCTTCTCCTGTTCCTCTCTCTCTCCTCCTCCTCTTCCTTCTCCTGCTCGTCCTCCTCCCCAGCCCTCCTTCCCCTCTGTCCCCGTCTCCGCCTTCGCCGCCTCCTCCTTGCCTCCTCCTACTCCTCCTCCTCTTCTTTTCCCTTCTTCTTCTTCTTCTTCTTCTTCTTCTTCTTCTTCTTCTTCTTCTTCTTCTTCTTCTTCTTCTTCTTCTTCTTCTTCTGCTACTACTGCTGCTGCTAATCCACCTCCTCCGCCGTTGTCTCCATCTTCTCTCCCTCCTCCTTCTTCTTCTTCTTTCTTATTTTACACCTTCCATTTTCTTGTTATTGCTATTGTCTTTGGTATGTTAAAAGAAATAAAGGATGGATGCCCAAATTCTAATAGCCAACTGTTAGAAAAACTTGAAATGGCTCGATACGACTCTCTGGGGGTAGAGACTGTTTATATACTGATGTTTCCTAACAAAGGGCAAAATAGTGCAAGGGACATTTACCAAACTTCCGATAGGAGATCGGATCACTCACTCTTCGTACACCGAAAGTTCGTGTGATTATCCAGCCACAACCAGCTCCATAGTAATGTGCCACTTGACAAGTAGTATCAATGAAAACACACATACAAACTTAAACGCCAGGTAACAAGTAAATAAACATCTCCTGATTTAAACCTATAACATTATATTGGGATAACGTGGGGGGAAGGGGTGTTTATGTATGCTCGTGTGACATATCATATTATTACACAACCACAATCAAGAAGAACAATAACATCTCAATACAAGACGTACTAATCATATCTAGTTTGTTAATTAACAGTCATGTGTGTGTTCCACGAAGTAATTAGACCAACACCTTCCAAGCTCCACCATCATGTTAAAGGTTTTCTAGAGCACACCAGGCGGTATCCATATATTTCCAAGTTATTCTAAAACAGTGGTTCTCAACCTTTTTTGGCCCGTGTCCCCCTTCACCATATTTTCAGAACGTCATTCCCCCCTTTCGTATTTCCACCCTAAAAATCCCCCCCCCCCCTCTTTACACAGTATACGTAATAATGGAAGCTAAATTTAATAGCACATACTAAAACAAGTCTAGACGCATACGTAAAACGTGATTTGCGGGTCTACTTACGTAATAAAATGAATTTCAGAAGGGTGAGACGTACAAAACCATAAAGTATGAAGGGGAAAAACAATATCAAGTAATCGGTTCTTGTATTAACACGATCTTGAAATAATCTTAATTCCCCCCCCCCCCCCCCATGGAAACCCTAAAATTCCCCCCTGGGGGGAATTCCCCACCGGTTGAGAACCACTGTTCTAAAACTGTAAGGCTATGATAGTTCATCTCTAAATCACACCGAGAAAAAGTCCATGTTCTAAAGTACACGTGGAAGAATGTCCATTTGCTAAATAACAATGAGAGAAAGCCCACCTTCTAAATAACAATAGGAGAAAGTCGATTTTCTAAATCACAAGGGGAGAAAGTTCACTTTCTAAATAACAATGGGAGAAAGTCCATTTTCTAAATAGGAGATCCCGAAATAAATAGATTCTGAGGGTGGTGAAATCATGAAAGGAACGGGTAGTATACAAGACTCATCCGCTTTTATCATGCTGGGGTAATGTCTGCCATCGGATGGGTCAATTGTGATTAAGGGAGGTTCACTCTTCCAGCAATGGAAAAATAATCTCCTCCTCCGGCATTGGGAACTTTGACCCTCGTGAAAACATTCTTCATCTTTTATGGATATACTCCAGTTTCAGCCAAACAAAAAAAAAACTACCGTTCCCTGTAGAAAATATGTGCCTAACAATATAACCATATCCACAGAAACAATTGCAAAAAAAGAAAAAGAAATAGAGAACGAGAGAGAGAGAGAGAGAGAGAGAGAGAGAGAGAGAGAGAGAGAGAGAGAGAGAGAGAGAGAGAGAGAGAGAGAGAGAGAGAAATCAAATCAATTCAAATCAAATCAAATCAAATCAAATCAACTTTGTTTTAAAAGGGTCACAAATTGGGCACGCAGGCCCGTCTTACATTCGGCCAGAGAGAGAGAGAGAGAGAGAGAGAGAGAGAGAGAGAGAGAGAGAGAGAGAGAAATAAAGAGGGAAGGTGAAGTGATTATGACACAAGGGTGGACCAGTTAGACCGGCCCTGTTGGTCCCATCACTCCATCATCTGATGCAATCCTTCATTCCTTATATTGACCTGACAGGTCTCCCTCACTTCTGCCTTATGGAGGTGAATCATCTTCGTGCTTTCAAGGCATTGTCACCGAGAATATCTAGTGGCCATCAGTAAGGGTGATGCCATTTTTCCTTCTTGGCCTGGCCTTTCTTCTCCCGTATGAATGTATAGGTACCTCACATCATATTTATACATTTACAAATGAACTCATTATTACGAGGGCGAGTCAATAAATACGTCACACAGTTCTGTGGGATGGCAGGTAAATGTAGTTGGTGTTTCCTACTGGTGGCATTAGGTGACAGAAACATTGAACTTTATATTCCCGTTCGTCAGGTGGCTCTACAAGTCTCATGCGCATGCGCAGCGCATAAACAAAATGGCGCTGTACTTACGGAGTGAACAACTAAAGAGTAACGCGCTGGTGTGCGTCACTAGGTGCATGTGAAAACATCGTCATGTCCACCATTGTGCACCATCTTACGTCTCTCACGCTCTGTGTGTGCTTTATCTGCAATCATTTTCTCTTTTGTCTCTATTCCATTTCTGACGTTTGCCCTCCATGCAACACGTTCAGCGGCGACTTGCTGCCAATGTGCATTATCTATGCCTGTATCAATCATGCCCCGCTTACACACATCTTTGTATCGTAGTAGAGGCCGACCCTGAGATCTCCTACCCGTTTGTAATTCACCAAAAAAGATGTCCTTTGGTATTCTACCATCATCCATCCTCCTAATATGTCCTATCCATCTTAGTCTACGAAGACTGAGCATGGAATACACTGTCACACAACCTTATCTTTCCAATACTTCAGTATTTGTGATTTTGTCTTGCCACTTAATGCCAAGTATTCTTCGCAGACACTGCATATGAAAGCTGTTTAAACGTTTCTCTTGGCGTGAGTAAGTTGTCCAGGTTTCACTGCCATAAAGAAGAGTACTAAGGACACAGGCTTGGTAGACGAGGACTTGTGTTTTGGCAGTAAGCTTCCTGTTCTCCCAGACTCTTTTTGCTAACATGTTCATTGTTGTTGCTGCCTTGCCAATCCTGATGTTGATTTCCTGATCGAGGGATAATTTGCTATTTACCTCTGATCCTAGATATGTAAAATGGTCTACTATCTCCAGTTCGGCGTCGTCAATAAAGATTGATGGTACACCATGTGCACCTTGTGACATAATCTGTGTCTTCTTATGTTAATTGTTAAACCAAATTCAGAACAAGCATTGGAGAATGCAGATAGTAGATGTTGTAATTCTTCCTCAGAGTGGGTCGTAATCGCAGCATCATCCGCAAAAAGCAACTCTCTGATTAGTACCCTCCTAATTTTGGTCTTGGCCTTCAATCTCTGAGCATTATAGAGGCCACCATCTAATCGTGAGTGAATGTATATACCGTCATCCTGATCACGAAAGGTATATTTCAGTAGAAGTGAAAAGTATATCCCAAAGAGGGTGGGGGATAGTACACAGCCTTGCTTAACTCCACTCTTGATTTCAAACTCTTCTGAAGTTGAGCCATCAAACTTGATTATACCCTTCATGCCTGTGTGGAACGATTCCACAATGGACAGAAGAGTTGGTGGGCAGCCAATCTTCTTTAGTGCTTTGAACAGACCCTCACGACTGACCAAATCGAATGCCTTTGTGAGGTGGATGAAGGCAATAAACAGTGGCTGATTTTGTTCCCGGCATTTTTCTTGCATCTGTCGCAATGAGAATATCAAATCAATGGTA
Source organism: Cepaea hortensis (assembly GCA_963921405.1). Lineage (NCBI taxonomy): Eukaryota > Metazoa > Mollusca > Gastropoda > Stylommatophora > Helicidae > Cepaea > Cepaea hortensis. Next base: position 58,630,276 of record OY992896.1, read on the forward strand.
GACCGGTTCTGACGGAAGCCGCACTGTGATTCGGGGTAGACTTGATCTCCCAGGACTTGAAGTCTGAGCAGGACAATTCTGGCAAATACTTTCCCAACAATACAGAGAAGTGAGATACCCCTATAGTTGTTGCAGTCGCTCTGATCGCCCTTGTTCTTGTACAGCGTTATGATGTTTGAATCTTTGAAATCCTGTGGGACTTGTCCTTCTCGCCAGCATAGCTCTATTACCTGGTGGATCTGTCGAGCGAGTGTGTCTTGCCCACTCCTGATTACCTCTATTGGAATCCCATTCTTACCTGGAGCCTTGCCAGATGCAAGCTCATTTATAGCACACTTAACTTCTGTTATAGTGGGAAGTGTGTCCAGGGGGTCAAGAGTTTGCAGGGCCTCTATGGCGTTGAGGGCATCATCCGCTACTCTCCATAGCACAAAGCCTGGGCTAAAATAAAGAAACCATGTGTTGCCCATGCAGCATGATCCCTCTCTCGGCCTGCCTAGTTCACTCCAGAGGAAAGTTAACACCTATACATCTGGAACAAGACAAGCTGCAGAAGCTGCTGGATCAGCAAAGCAATGCTCTAACTGTCCGCCTGTCGGAGCTTCAATCCTAGACCAGCTGCCAACCAAGGCTTAGGGCCTGGTCTGCTCTGCCATGACTTATTTTGTCTTTGGGTTGCATTTCCTCGCACCAGGATAAGGCTTGTACCCTCCCAATTGCGCTCTTCCGCCCGAATCCGATGGCACAATGTGGGGTGTCGGGTTTGGTAAGCGCCGCCCAACATTCGGCGCTAACAGAAAGCAGGTAGTACCGTCTACTGTCATACAGTAGCTCAGTCATATCTGACTAAGACCTGACTGCTCATATTCACTGGCCTTATATACTTCTCTCTTATTACCGCCTCACATTTCTTCGCTTTATATATATATATATATATATATATATATATATATATATATATATATATATATATATATATATATATATATATATATATATAACTCACCTGGTCTATAAACTCTCCACATTTCCTCGTCTAATATGTATCTATGCTATTCATCTCATCATCCTCTTTTCACGTGGTATTCATTTTCCTACAATCTTTAATCAATTCTCACGCATACCTCACGACAGAAAACCAAAGACCGAGATCTCT
>OY992896.1:58636431-58706431 GCA_963921405.1 Cepaea hortensis
GTCGGTCGGTCGGTCGGTCGGTCGGTCGGTCGGTCGGTCGGTCGGTCGGTCGGTCGGTCGGTCGGTCGGTCGGTCGGTCGGTCGGTCGGTCGGTCGGTCGGTCGGTCGGTCGGTCGGTCGGTCGGTCGGTCGGTCGGTCGGTCGGTCGGTCGGTCGGTCGGTCGGTCGGTCGGTCGGTCGGTCGGTCGGTCGGTCGGTCGGTCGGTCGGTCGGTCGGTCGGTCGGTCGGTCGGTCGGTCGGTCGGTCGGTCGGTCGGTCGGTCGGTCGGTCGGTCGGTCGGTCGGTCGGTCGGTCGGTCGGTCGGTCGGTCGGTCGGTCGGTCGGTCGGTCGGTCGGTCGGTCGGTCGGTCGGTCGGTCGGTCGGTCGGTCGGTCGGTCGGTCGGTCGGTCGGTCGGTCTGTCTGTCTGTCTGTCTGTCTGTCTTTCTCTTTTTTCCCCATTATTCCTTCATTTCTGTCCTCATCCCATATTTTTCCTGTTATCTGACTCTCAAAAATACTCTATATTGCCTCTATTACCCCCCCCCCCCCTTACCCCCGTCTGCCGTCCCCACGCCCGCGGTCGTTGAACACTGCTAAACCACTCGGTGACGTTCATTCTCTCCTGAAATATATCCCTCTAGACGTCTTCTTCACAAATCCGAACGACTCTTCCACTGAATTATTCAACACCTACACCTCTATATTATATAAAACCATGTCATTACCACTGCCGGTGTCTATCAGCGGGGCTTTAAGACCCACGAAAACACCCAGCCTTAATCTTTGGTACCTCGTAAGCTCACTTCCGGTGCGGCCAGCCACAAGAATGATGGGACTATTATATCCAATTGAAACGGCCTTGGATTTAAAAATAGTCTAACACTTTGGTTTAGATTTAGAGTAGGGAAAGAAAGGGGAAAGTGTAGAGTTTGTAAATATAATAGTTCGCTATAGAGGATTACGTGTTCTTCTCCTTCTTCTTCTCCTTCTCTTTCTACTTCTTTCTCTTCTTCTTCTTCTTCTTCTTCTTCTTCTTCTTCTTCTTCTTCTTCTTCTTCTTCTTCTTCTTCTTCTTCTTCTTCTTCTTCTTCTTCTTCTTCTTCTTCTTCTTCTTCGCCAAGCCATGCAAAGCGAAAAATTCCAGCGTCCTAGTTAGTTAGTTTGTTAGCCGCGTTTCCAACTTCACGGCAACGGGTCGTCCCCATTATGCTCCATTCATGTGCCAGTGAATATCACACAAAATGCTCCTCACTGCCCCATGTGAACAATGGAATAGACAGGAGTATCGGCAAGCCAACAGCCTGCACAGGTACATTGTGCATAACGCCGCCGGCAGAATGCAAACACAAAAGTCTTCCACGAGAAATACAGTTCATTGTCGATGGAAACGGCAGTCACCCGAAAGACTTCATTGACCCGGGTTTTATCCCATATGGCTCGGTATCTTTCCGCAAGGCGACCCGCCGAAAGCGCTGCACAAAGCATGAACTCCGTAGCTCCAGCGACGACTCCCAGGAGTCTCCTGAAAAATGCACTCGTGAACCGATAAGGCAAACCAGTAACCAGCGTCCTAATGAAAACGCAACATATGATTAAGACGCCTGAAGAACAGAAAAACAAACAAGCACACGGACGAACAGTTCGACTCAAGTTTTTATCACTAACACAATAAACAATAACACACAGCCAATCAACACCAAGGGGTTAAGCAAGCAGCAGGGCATAGGGACTTCACAGCTGCATGAGAAACGAATTAGATTGTAACCAGGTAGTATTTCAGCTTATTACATGCCAACGTGACAAAAAAAAAACAACAACAACAACACACAGATAATACTTTAGTATGCTCATCTCTTAAGAAGAAATTAGATCATTAAGGTTGGAAACTAGAAAAGGTGAAACACGGAACGGGAGACAGCTACAGGAAACTAAACGGAACTAAACGGAAACAGAAACATCATTGCGGATGTGTAAGACCGACACGTGAACTTCTGATCCGGAGAGAAGCGTATAAGGATGTAACTGGAAATGATACAGCATAAACATATCATTTAAGGAAGCCTTTGAGGCCACTAAGACAGTTCATTAATAATCACACATATATTTTTTGACGCACATAGAAATAGAGAAGGAAGTAGTGATTAGAGGACGCACTAGAAAACATAAAAATTGAAAGTTATTGTTACCGATTCAAATTTTATGTTGTCTAGTGCGTCCTCAAACAAGTTATTCGGTACAATTATCTCGGAACAGTTATAACATCTGATGGAAGATGTCTTGAAGATATTAGAACAAGAATCGCAATGGGGAAAACGGAAAAGACATTTACTAATAAAAAGAGGTCACTTGCATCAAGAATAAAGAGTGCTGAGTTGCTACATAGAATCTGCACGTTTGAGTGGATGTGAAACGTGGAGAACGAGCAGACAAGCTGAAAAACATGTGATGGCTGTGAAAATGTTTCTTTTTTTCTGAGGAAAATGCAAAGAATACCATGGACAGACAGAAAAACCAATGTCCTACAAGAAACACATGAAAATAGTAAACCGATTAGGGATATTAGACGTAGACAGTCACAATTTTTTGGCCACGATAGGAGAAGAAATAAATTGGAGAAATTGGTGACAACTGACAAGATTGAGGGGAAAAGAACAAAGGGAAGGCAGAGAAGTAAATACCTGGATGGTTTGGCCACGTGCTATGGTCGAGACAGGAACATTGAGCTGATCTACGACTCTGGTGATCGCGTGAGATCTTATCGACATGGCACATGCTGATAATGAATGTATCCTTTTGTCTCTACTTCCTTCTTCTACCTCTATAAGCTCCAAACAATAGATGTTTGTTTATTTATGAACCAGCGTAGTATGTGTGGACTAGCTGGTGTTGTGGCTTAGGAGCAATGAAAGCGAATCACAACTCCTAGACCAGTGGTTCTCAACCTTTTGTGGCCCGTGCCCCCCTTCACCATATTTTCAGGACGTCATCCCCCCCCCACCTTTCGTATTTCCTACCTAAAAATTTGGCCCATGCCCCCCTTCACCATATTTTCAGAACGTCACCCCCCTCCCCCCTTTCGTATTTTCTACCTAAATATCCACCCCTATACAGTATACGTAATAATGGAAGCACAAACTAAAACAAGTCAAGACTTCCAAATAAAACGTGATTTGTGTGTCTACTTCTTATATATAAAAGGCAATCTCCGTCTGTCTGTCCGTATGTACTTTATGCGTTCGCGAACGGCCCATCCGATTGAGATGAAATTTTCTACACGTCTTCCTTTCATTCCAGCACAGCCCACTGTGATATTTTTTTAGCGTGAAATCGGCTGCTTACCCAATATTATTTAATTTTCCATTTTTCATTGTAATTTCTATACAGCGAGGGGACTTAACTCTGTAAAAGTTATTTCAAGGGGCATAACTTTTCTGTATAACTTATAGTCATATTGTTGCATCGTTTTCAAAGATTTATAAACTCTTAGTCCATAGTTATGTACCGGCATATGAGTTATAATAAATAATGATACAATCTTTAAGGCATTTTCAAAGTTTTCATAAAAATAATGCATAATGCATAACATTGTAACTCATCTTTTTATGCTTAAAGAATAAATAAATAATAGTTACCTTATCTCTATCATTTATATTTCTTTACACTGTCGCCAACTCTAAGAAGACATGGAACAACTTCAGCCATTATTAAATCTACAGGCATATGCGTTATATTCCTCCTCCTCCTCCTCTCCCCTCCTCCACCTCCTACCCTCTTCCTCTTCCCCTCCCCCTCATCCCTATCCCTCCTCCATCCTCCTCTTCCCTCTTTCTCCTCCTCCTCCCTCATCCTCCCTCTTCCTTCTCCTTCCTCCTCCTCTTTCCTCCTCCTCCCTCTTCCTCCCTCTTCCTCCTCGCCCTCCTCCCTCCTCCTAATCACTCTTCTTCCTTCCTCCTCCTTTCTCCTCCTCTCTCCTCCTACTCCCTCCTCCTCCCTCCTCCTCCCTCCTCCTCCTACGTCCTCCCCCTCCTCCCTCCTCCTCCTTCTCCTCCCTGTTCCTCCCTCCTCCTCCTTCTCCTCCCTCTTCCTCCCTTCTTCTCCTCCCTCCTCCTCCCCCTCCTCCTCCCTCTTCCTCAATCTCCTCCTCTCTTCTCCTCCTCTCTTCTCCTCCTCCCTTCTCCTCCTCCCTCCTCATCCTCTCTCCTCCTCCCTCCTCCTCCTCCCTCTACCTCCTTCCTCCTCCTCCCTCCTCCTCCTCCCTCCACATCCCTCCTCCTCCTCACTCTTCATCCTCCCTCCTCCTCCTCCCCCCTCCTCCCCCCTCCTCCCCCCTCCTCCCCCCTCCTCCCCCCTCCTTCTCCTCCCTCCTCCTTCTCCCTCCTCCTTCTCCCTCCGCCTCCTCCCTCCTCCTCCTCTCTCCTCCTCCTCCCTCCTCCTCCATCTCCCTCCTCCTCCCTCCTCCTCCTCCATGTCCCTCCTTCTCCCTCTCCTCCTCCCTCCTCCTCCTGCGTTCTTCTCCTCCCTCCTTCTCCCTCCTCTTCCTCCTTCTCCTTCCTCCTCCCACTTCCTCCTCCCTCCTCCCCTCTCCTCCCTCTTCCTCCCCCCTCCTCCACTCCTCCTCCCACCTCCTCCTCCTCCCACCTCCTCCTCCCTCCTCCTGCCTCCTCCTCCTCCCTCATCCTCCTCCTTCCTCCTCCTCCCTCCTCATCCTCTCTCCTCCTCCTAATCCCTCCTCCTCCCTACTACTCCTCCTCCTTCCTCCTCCCTCCTCTTCCCTCCTCCTCTCTCCGCCTATCTCTTCCTCCCTCCTACTCCTCCCTTCTCCTCCCTCCTACTCCTCCCTCTTCCTCCTCCCAGCTCCTACTCCTCCTTTTTCTTCTTCTTCTTCTGCTGCTGCCGCTGCTCCATTTACCCAAGTTAATTGTTGGGGAAGATGTAAAGATCTTTCAAGTGCTCTTTCTAATGCTTTTTGTAAGTTGGTCTTCGTTTATCTAAGGTTGTTCTAACTGCAACCAATAAATGATTAGACAGACAGACAGACAGACAGACAGACAGACAGACAGACAGACAGACAGACAGACAGACAGACAGACAGACAGACAGACAGACAGACAGTCGGGAACGGGAACCTATATGACTACTTATATGAATTAAATGAGATGTTCCCCATCAGGGGCTGGGCGAAGCCGGGCCGGATCAGACAGACAGACAGATAGACAGACAGACAGACAGATAGATAGTCGGGAACGGGAACGTGAGCTTATATGACTACTTATATGAATTAAATGAGATGCTCCACACCAGGAGCTGGGCGATGCCGGGCCGGGTCAGTCAGACAGACAGACAGACAGACAGACAGACAGACAGACAGACAGACAGACAGACAGACAGACAGACAGACAGATAGTCGGTAACGGGAACGGGAACTTATATGACTACTTATATGAATTAAATTAGATGCTCCCCACCAAGGACTGGGCGAAGCCGGGCCGGCTCAGCTAGTACTTCATAAAATGAATTTTAAAAGGGTGAGACGTACAGAACCGTACAGTATGAAAGGAAAAAGATGATCAAGTTATCGGTTCTTGTATTAACACGATCTTGAAATAATCTTCATTCCCACCCCCCTCCTCTAGAAATCCCCAAATTCCCCCCCCCCCCTGGGGGGGGGGAAATTCCCCACCGGTTGAGAACCACTGTCCTAGACACATCGAGTCAAGGATTCGAAATCAGTCGCAGACAATTTGAAAGCAGCGCATCTTGAGTTGTTCAGACAGCAATGGCAAGCTACTGAACGTAAAATATTGCCTTGTAAATCACAAACAACCTAAGGATGCTGGAATTGATTGCAGCGTCCTGTAAATGATATGCAACTATTTGTAACATGGACTAGGTGGGATTTGGCCTAGGTTAAAAATGTTTACACCACGGGTTGGGAGAATGTCATTACCATCACTCCAACAATACAATGCTGAGAGGGTTACTCTATATCTAAAGATCAATGCTGGTTTGTAGGGGGAATGCTGGTTTATGGGGGGGGGGGGGGGTGCTGGTTTGTAGGGGGAATGCTGGTTTGTAGGGGGAATGCTGGTTTGTAGGGGGAATGCTGGTTTGTGGGGGGAATGCTGGTTTGTAGGGGGGATGCTGGTTTGTAGGGGGAATGCTGGTTTGTAGGGGGAATGCTGGTTTGTGGGGGGAATGCTGGTTTGTAAGGGGGATGCTGGTTTGTAGGGGGAATGCTGGTTTGTAGGGGGAATGCTGGTTTGTGACAGTTGTGTTACAAGACTAAACAAAGTGTAAATAAAAAAAAGTGTAACCAAAAAAGTGTAAACAAAGCACACACAAAAAGGCCGACAGGTATCCTTTATGTCTGTGGTGGATTAACACGGAGAATGCCAGAGTAACTAAGAGCTGCCTAGATAAGGGTAATGAAGATAGCACATTATAAACACTTCTAGGCAGATAGCCAGCTGCATTTTATGGTCATAGATTGAACTGAGGAGCATTGAGAAACACTGTAACAACTGGGAATAAATACGGTAAAAGATGAAGAGGCTATCTACGAGAAATTATGATGGGTGGTCTTGGGGTCGTGGTGTATAGAATTAACATGAGTATAATTGAACCAGAAAACTAGAAACCGAGGTGTGTGTAGATGCATGAATGCCTACAACAGTTATCAGGGTTATTGATGATGATAATGATGATGCAGTAATTGAACTGTCTAACTCTTGGTAGCATTCGTGTTAGTCTCTGTTTGTGGTACCTTCGCCCTGTTACTGAATTGAATTGGTGGAACGACATTGCTACCTGTGAATGTCGTGTGGTGTGCTTTTACATCTGTCCCGGGTTGTTTGTAGCGTGAACTATATGTTCAGAAAAATGGCGGCCATTGGGTCGCTGAACGGGGTTGCCTTATGCAGTAATGTGTGGCTGCTGGTTTTCTAGTGACAGTCGCTTTCATCGACGATGAACTGCAGGTTTTCGTCGCAGACTTTTGTGTCGGCATTCTGGTAGTGGAATTGTGCATAATATCCTGTTCGGACTGTTGGTTTGTCGAGACTCCTGTCTGTACCACTTTTAACATGGGGAAGTGAGGAGCATTTTGTGTCATATTCACCGGCACAGGAACAGGCCATAATGGTCAATACTTTGTCGTGAAGTTGAAACCGCGTCTATCTGTTTGTGATCATTGCTAATTGTTATCTTTGTTGTATTTCTTCATCACCATCATGAGCTATGCCGATAAGCATGGGCGATCATGATTCACCATATCACACGATCAGCATAGCCTTAGTGTAGGATTGTGTTCTGGTCATGCCATGTTGACAAGTTTTCCAAGTATTTATGTCGTTGTCTTCCTGTTACTCTTTTCCCATCATATTTTCCAGCGGTCCCTAAGTTTTCAGGCTTATCTGTTGCTCACAGCGTGCCTTAAAAATCTTATTTGTCTATGTCAAATTTATTTACGATATTTAACATTTCCATTTGTTTCATGAATGCGTGTTTCATTGGTTTCTCTGTCCCCCAATGGTACTCTTTGCAATTTGCTCGAAAACCACAATTCGATTGTCACTGGACATTCCTCAGCTTGTCTTTTTATTGTCCTTGTTTCATATGCCCACAAAAGTGTATTGCTTCACTAGGATATAAAAGTAATTATTTTAATGACACAAAAACGGTTTCCACAAATCTTCTTATAAACTAACGCTCTGTCGCGTTTGATGATTTGTTTAGCCGGTTCTATTATGTTGTTCATTTGTTATTCGTTAGCGCAGAAAGTTCTATTCTCGTTTCATTACTCCGAGCCAAGTGCTGGCTAACAATGAATGAAAATTAATTATAATTTCTGGTTATTAACACTGGGCCAATGCCTTTGTTAATATTGGTGGATGTTTGCATTTTCAGCTTATTGATTGTCTCTGCCATACAGTGCGGCAGCATATTTCCATATGTCCAAAGTTCGATCCACGACGCTGTCTTGAAATGATCATGACAGGATACAAACACATTCATGCCTGCATGTTACATTGTGAACGGTCTCCGTGGTGACATGGTTAACACGCCGGCCTTGCGCTCTGAAGGTTGTTGGATCGTTTAATGACTAGGTTCATTCAATTCACGAGTGCAGTTTTTTTGCGGAAACTACGTGGAATCATATTGTCACTTGGGATACTAAGTTTGTGCTCTTTGTTACATTATTGCCAGACCACTCTTCGGAACAAGACCAAGTTGTACGAGATAAAACCCGGTGCACTGAAGTCGATCCTTTTCGAAGAAAAAAGGTGCCTCTCCAAGAAGATAATAAAGATGTTATGTATGCAGAAAATACTTATCTCATCTAGCTCCTCTTGTACCTTGCGAGGTCGAGGCGAAGCATAAACAGCGGGAAAGTGCCCGTTTATGGGCTTCATATGTCGAGATTTCCACGGACTATTATTCCCTCTAGCCGGTCTCTCTGGCTGTGGGGTTACAACACTTTCTCTCTGTAATCCCGTTTATCACGCAGAGTCTCGCAGCGGAGCGAGAACTGAGGTGGTTCGACCCCCGCTCGTGACTTGCGGATACTGAGCCGGCCGCTCAGAAAGCAATGGCAAACTACTGAGCGTAATCTTGCCAAGAGATCAACAGACAGCTGAAAGATGCTGCTGTTGACAGCTAAGTCCTGTAAAAGGATACGCAAAAAAACAACATTATTCCCTCTGTTCATCGCCTGCGTGGTTGGCCTCTTCTTCTGGTACCATTCTGTCTGTACATCATTGCTTGTTGTGGTACACTGTTAGATAGTTGCCTGCTTATATGTCCTAACGATCTAACTTGCTGTTTTCTAATGCAATCTAGCCCTGCTATAACACAAATTTTAGTCCTGATTCCTTCTTTTCTGATTGTCTCTCTTCTTAATACATTGAGTATCAGTCAGAAAACACATACACACACAACCACGGAAAACGTATGTTTATTTTATGACACATATTTTTCTGTCGTGTCTTTGTATAATATCTTTGAGTCAAAGGGGTTTCAGGCGCAATTTGTAATCCCGCATACCCCGTACGAAACACAGTTCCGGCGATTTGGAAGCAGACCGCCTAGGATCGTTTTCATAAAAAAAACCAATGCGCGCCGATCGTTAAGAAATCAATGGCAAACTACTGAACGTAAACTTTCAGAAAACAAAATATGCATCGATGCCTTGTACACGATATGCAACTAAGTTTGTTATAATACGTTACTTGAACATCGTTGAGGACTCTGTTGTCTTCTGACTGGTCCATAGTGCATTGGAAAATGATATATTTGACCTTTATGAGTCATCAGAATTTGACAGTCCACATTCATTGTATACGTCATGAGAAGGGGGATAAGCTGGATTATAATTTGACAGCGGGAAAGTTGGCGTCGAGAAGAGGCAGGGGGACGTCGAGAGAGATGTTGGGCAGTTTAACATCATGGGAGTAACATGACATGACTGGCTCGGCAGGAGACAGAAGGCTGTAGGAAAAAAGATCACCAAAGACACGCGGCATGGGTTATATGAAGAGAAGAAAGTATTCATGAATCATCTGTTGCAAAGACGACAGAAAAGTACCGACTTGGAATCACTCAAACATGATCTGACTTTCATTGCCAAGCAGCCGATTATACGTATGAGTAATTATAAGTAAGAGCCAGCTATATGTAAGAGCCAACTATAAGTAATAGTCAAATATAAGTAAGAGCCGAATATAAGTAAGAGCCGACTATAAATAATAGTCAGATATAAGTAAGAGCCAGCTATATGTAAGAGCCAACTATAAGTAATAGTCAAATATAAGTAAGAGCCAGGTATATATAAGAGCCAACTATAAGTAATAGTCAAATATAGGTAGGAGCCGAATACAAGCGAGAGCCAACTATAAATAGTAGTCAAAAATAGGTAAGAGCCAACTATAAGTAGTAGCCAACTATAAATAATGACCAACTATAAGTAATAGCCAACTATAAATAATGACCAACTATAAGTTATAGCCAACTATAAATAATGACCAACGATAAGTTATAGCCAACTATAAATAATGACCAACTATAAGTTATAGCCAACTATAAATAATGACCAACTATAAGTTACAGCCAACTATAAATAATGACCAACTATAAGTTACAGCCAACTATAAATAATGACCAACTATAGGTTATAGCCAACTATAAATAATGACCAACTATAAGTTATAGCCAACTATAAATAATGACCAACTATAAGTTATAGCCAACTATAAATAATGACCAACTATAAGTTACAGCCAACTATAAATAATGACCAACTATAAGTTATAGCCAACTATAAATAATGACCAACTATAAGTTATAGCCAACTATAAATAATGACCAACTATAAGTTATAGCCAACTATAAATAATGACCAACTATAAGTTATAGCCAACTATAAATAATGACCAACTATAAGTTATAGCCAACTATAAATAATGACCAACGATAAGTTACAGCCAACTATAAATAATGACCAACTATAAGTTATAGCCAACTATAAATAATGACCAACTATAAGTTATAGTCAACTATAAATAATGACCAACTATAAGTTATAAACAACTATAAATAATGACCAACTATAAGTAATAGCCAACTATAAATAATGACCAACGATAAGTTACAGCCAACTATAAATAATGACCAACTATAAGTTATAGACAACTATAAATAATGACCAACTATAAGTTATAGCCAACTATAAATAATGACCAACTATAAGTTATAAACAACTATAAATAATGACCAACTATAAGTTATAAACAACTATAAATAATGACCAACTATAAGTTATAGTCAACTATAAATAATGACCAACTATAAGTTATAAACAACTATAAATAATGACCAACTATAAGTAATAGCCAACTATAAATAATGACCAACGATAAGTTACAGCCAACTATAAATAATGACCAACTATAAGTTATAGACAACTATAAATAATGACCAACTATAAGTTATAGCCAACTACAAGTAAATAATAATAATAACTAAGAATCAACTATAAGCAAGAGCCGAAAGTAATCAAGTGCCGACTATAAGCCGGAGTCAGCTATCAATAAGAGTCTACTATAAGCAAGAGTCAACTGTAAGTAAGAGTCAACTATAAGCAAGAGTCAACTGTAAGTAAGAGTCAACTATAAGTAAGAGTCAACTGTAAGTAAGAGTCAACTATAAGTAAGAGTCAACTGTAAGTAAGAGTCAACTATAAGTAAGAGTCAACTGTAAGTAAGAGTCAACTGTAAGTAAGAGTCAACTGTAAGTAAGAGTCAACTGTAAGTAAGAGTCAACTGTAAGTAAGAGTCAACTATAAGTAAGAGTCAACTGTAAGTAAGAGTCAACTATAAGTAAGAGCCAACTGTAAGTAAGAGTCAACTGTATGTAAGAGTCAACTATAAGTAAGAGTCAACTGTAAGTAAGAGTCAACTGTAAGTAAGAGTCAACTGTAAGTAAGAGCCAACTGTAAGTAAGAGTCAACTGTAAGTAAGAGTCAACTGTAAGTAAGAGTCAACTGTAAGTAAGAGTCAACTGTAAGTAAGAGTCAACTGTAAGTAAGAGCCAACTGTAAGTAAGAGTCAACTGTAAGTAAGAGTCAACTGTAAGTAAGAGCCAACTGTAAGTAAGAGTCAACTGTAAGTAAGAGTCAACTGTAAGTAAGAGTCAACCGTAAGTAAGAGTCAACTGTAAGTAAGAGCCAACTGTAAGTAAGAGCCAACTGTAATTAATCCCTGACAAGATTGGTTGATTGACAGACCTTTTAAAAACTGGCATCATCATCATCAAGTGCCCTGCCAGCTGGCGTAGGCGTTCATGGCTCTCCACAGATCTCGGTCTTTGGAGTTCTGGATCAACTCTACTGTTGACATTCCTCCATGCCACCGTCTCAATCCGCCCAGCATCATTTCTCTTGGTCTGCCTCTGCCTCTCTTCCTTTCGATCTTTCCAGTTGTCTTGATGTTCTCCAATGTCTCTCTTCTCATGACATGACCAAAGGATTCTGTTTGTCTCATTCTTATTGTTGTATATAATGTTCTATTTTCATTAGCCTGTATCAGACAATCGTTGTCAGTTACTCTGGCAGTCCAAGGAATTCGCAACATTCGTCTCAAAAGACTGTGCGTGCTCTAAATTTAGAGTCCCATGCATTGCTGTTAACGTGACCGGTGCGCAGAACAGAGACTGCATGAATCGTAACAATATCGAGATCTTCCTCCCTTTACGGTCCCGACTTACATCTAAACGGGGACTATGTTGTAAACATCTTCTTCCCCACTCCTTGCACCGGGTCCCAAGCTTTGTTCTGACCACTGAGTCGTGGCCGACATACAGGCCATGGCGATCAAATCGCCCGCATCTCACGAACGCCATCGTAAGACATTTGAAAACCGTGTCATCTTCCTGTTGGGTTCACTATTCCCCCAAAGACCTCAGTGTCCAACACAGTTTCATGTTACTTCCAACCAACTCCCCCCTTATCATCCCCTCAGTTTAATTAATTTTTTCCCCTCAATTTTATAGTCCATCAATAAAAGTTAATTGTATATCCTTCACAGGACGTCGGAGTCAACCCCTTATTATTTTTGCTGTTTGTGATTTCTTGGCAAGCTTGCGTTCATTGGTTTGCCATTGCTTTCTGAGCGACCAGAACTCATACAATTTTATGAAAACCAACGCATGGCGGTCTGCCCGCAGGTGGACCGCAGCTGTGTTTCGAGCGCGGGGTGCAGAATTGCGAACTGCGTCCGTGACACCTTCGCTATATGGACAAGAGCTGGGAACATTTCCGTGAGCTAGAATGGGGATCCAGTCAGCGGTATGGACGTAGGTGGGTAGGTGAAGTTCTCGGACAATGCATGCCTTAACTTGGACTCGCGACCACTGCAGCCATTGTGGCAGACACCATCTCATTAATACAGTGGTAAGTCGTTCATTGTACACCATCTCATTAACACAGTGGTAAGTCGTTCATTGTACACCATCTCATTAACACAGTGGTAAGTCGTTCATTGTACACCATCTCATTAACACAGTGGTAAGTCGTTCATTGTACACCATCTCATTAACACAGTGGTAAGTCGTTCATTGTACACCATCTCATTAACACAGTGGTAAGTCGTTCATTGTACACCATCTCATTAACACAGTATTAAGTCGTTCATTGTACACCATCTCATTAACACAGTGGTAAGTCGTTCATTGTACACCATCTCATTAACACAGTGGTAAGTCGTTCATTGTACACCATCTCATTAACACAGTGGTAAGTCGTTCATTGTACACCATCTCATTAACACAGTGGTAAGTCGTTCATTGTACACCATCTCATTAACACAGTGGTAAGTCGTTCATTGTACACCATCTCATTAACACAGTGGTAAGTCGTTCATTGTACACCATCTCATTAACACAGTGGTAAGTCGTTCATTGTACACCATCTCATTAACACAGTGGTAAGTCGTTCATTGTACACCATCTCTATGCAGATCAGTAAATTGAGGCAGACTAGTAAGTGGGTGGTGGACGACACAGACGGTATTTTGGCGGTAGATGACACAGACTGGTTTTTGGGCGGTAGATGACACAGACTGGTTTTTGGGCGGTAGATGACACAGACTGGTTTTTGGGCGGTAGATGACACAGACTGGTTTTTGGGCGGTAGATGACACAGACTGGTTTTTGGGCGGTAGATGACACAGACTGGTTTTTGGGCGGTAGATGACACAGACTGTTTTTTGGGCGGTAGATGACAGACATATTTTTGGGCGGTAGATGACACAGACTGGTTTTTGGGCGGTAGATGACACAGATTGGTTTTTGGGCGGTAGATGACACAGACTGGTTTTTGGGCGGTAGATGACACAGATTGGTTTTTGGGCGGTAGATGACACAGACTGGTTTTTGGGCGGTAGATGACACAGACTGGTTTTTGGGCGGTAGATGACACAGACTGGTTTTTGGGCGGTAGATGACTCAGACTGGTTTTTGGGCGGTAGATGACACAGACTGGTTTTTGGGCGGTAGATGACACAGACAGGTTTTTGGGCGGTAGATGACACAGACTGGTTTTTGGGCGGTGTATGACAGACAGGTTTTTGGGCGGTAGATGACACAGACTGGTTTTTGGGCGGTAGATGACAGACATATTTTTGGGCGGTAGATGACACAGACTGGTTTTTGGGCGGTGTATGACAGACAGGTTTTTGGGCGGTAGATGACACAGACTGGTTTTTGGGCGGTAGATGACACAGACTGGTTTTTGGGCGGTAGATGACACAGACTGGTTTTTGGGCGGTAGATGACACAGACTGGTTTTTGGGCGGTAGATGACAGACATATTTTTGGGCGGTAGATGACACAGACTGGTTTTTGGGCGGTAGATGACAGACATATTTTTGGGCGGTAGATGACACAGACTGGTTTTTGGGCGGTGTATGACACAGACTGGTTTTTGGGCGGTAGATTACACAGACTGGTTTTTGGACGGTGTATGACAGACAGGTTTTTGGGCGGTAGATGACACAGACTGGTTTTTGGGCGGTAGATGACACAGACTGGTTTTTGGGCGGTAGATGACACAGACTGGTTTTTGGGCGGTAGATGACACAGACTGGTTTTTGGGCGGTAGATGACAGACATATTTTTGGGCGGTAGATGACACAGACTGGTTTTTGGGCGGTAGATGACAGACATATTTTTGGGCGGTAGATGACACAGACTGGTTTTTGGGCGGTAGATGACAGACATATTTTTGGGCGGTAGATGACACAGACTGGTTTTTGGGCGGTAGATGACACAGACTGGTTTTTGGGCGGTGTATGACAGACAGGTTTTTGGGCGGTAGATGACACAGGCTGGTTTTTGGGCGGTAGATGACAGACATATTTTTGGGCGGTAGATGACACAGACTGGTTTTTGGGGGGTAGATGACACAGACTGGTTTTTGGGCGGTAGATGACAGACATATTTTTGGGCGGTAGATGACACAGACTGGTTTTTGGGCGGTAGATGACAGACATATTTTTGGGCGGTAGATGACACAGACAGGTTTTTGGGCGGTGTATGACAGACAGGTTTTTGGGCGGTAGATGACACAGACTGGTTTTTGGGCGGTAGATGACACAGACAGGTTTTTGGGCGGTAGATGACAGACATATTTTTGGCCGGTAGATGACACAGACTGGTTTTTGGGCGGTAGATGACAGACATATTTTTGGGCGGAAGATGACACAGACTGGTTTTTGGGGGGTAGATGACACAGACTGGTTTTTGGGCGGTAGATGACAGACATATTTTTGGGCGGTAGATGACACAGACTGGTTTTTGGGCGGTAGATGACAGACATATTTTTGGGCGGTAGATGACACAGACAGGTTTTTGGGCGGTGTATGACAGACAGGTTTTTGGGCGGTAGATGACACAGACTGGTTTTTGGGCGGTAGATGACACAGACAGGTTTTTGGACGGTAGATGACAGACATATTTTTGGGCGGTAGATGACACAAACTGGGTTTTGGGCGGTAGATGACACAGACTGGTTTTTGGGCGGTAGATGACAGACATATTTTTGGGCGGTAGATGACACAGACTGGTTTTTGGGCGGTAGATGACAGACATATTTTTGGGCGGTAGATGACACAGACTGGTTTTTGGGCGGTAGATGACAGACATATTTTTGGGCGGTAGATGACACAGACTGGTTTTTGGGCGGTAGATGACACAGACTGGTTTTTGGGCGGTAGATGACACAGACTGGTTTTTGGGTGGTAGATGACAGACATATTTTTGGGCGGTAGATGACACAGACTGGTTTTTGGGCGGTAGATGACAGACATATTTTTGGGCGGTAGATGACACAGACTGGTTTTTGGGCGGTAGATGACAGACATATTTTTGGGCGGTAGATAACACAGACTGGTTTTTGGGTGGTAGATGACACAGACTGGTTTTTGGGCGGTGTATGACAGACAGGTTTTTGGGCGGTAGATGACACAGACTGGTTTTTGGGCGGTAGATGACACAGACAGGTTTTTGGGCGGTGTATGACAGACAGGTTTTTGGGCGGTAGATGACACAGACTGGTTTTTGGGCGGTAGATGACACAGACAGGTTTTTGGGCGGTAGATGACAGACATATTTTTGGGCGGTAGATGACACAGACTGGTTTTTGGGCGGTAGATGACACAGACTGGTTTTGGGGCGGTAGATGACAGACATATTTTTGGGCGGTAGATGACACAGACTGGTTTTTGGGCGGTAGATGACAGACATATTTTTGGGCGGTAGATGACACAGACTGGTTTTTGGGCGGTAGATGACACAGACTGGTTTTTGGGCGGTAGATGACAGACATATTTTTGGGCGGTAGATGACACAGACTGGTTTTTGGGCGGTAGATGACACAGACTGGTTTTTGGGCGGTAGATGACAGACATATTTTTGGGCGGTAGATGACACAGACTGGTTTTTGGGCGGTGTATGACAGACAGGTTTTTGGGCGGTAGATGACACAGACTGGTTTTTGGGCGGTAGATGACACAGACTGGTTTTTGGGCGGTAGATGACACAGACAGGTTTTTGAGCGGTGTATGACAGACAGGTTTTTGGGCGGTAGATGACACAGACTGGTTTTTGGGCGGTAGATGACACAGACAGGTTTTTGGGCGGTAGATGACAGACATATTTTTGGGCGGTAGATGACACAGACTGGTTTTTGGGCGGTAGATGACACAGACTGGTTTTTGGGCGGTAGATGACAGACATATTTTTGGGCGGTAGATGACACAGACAGGTTTTTGGGCGGTAGATGACACAGACTGGTATTTGGGCGGTAGATGACACAGACAGGTTTTTGGGCGGTAGATGACACAGACTGGTTTTTGGGCGGTAGATGACAGACATATTTTTGGGCGGTAGATGACACAGACAGGTTTTTGAGCGGTGTATGACAGACAGGTTTTTGGGCGGTAGATGACACAGACTGGTTTTTGGGCGGTAGATGACACAGACAGGTTTTTGGGCGGTAGATGACAGACATATTTTTGGGCGGTAGATGACACAGACTGGTTTTTGGGCGGTAGATGACACAGACTGGTTTTTGGGCGGTAGATGACAGACATATTTTTGGGCGGTAGATGACACAGACTGGTTTTTGGGCGATAGATGACAGACATATTTTTGGGCGGTAGATGACAGACATATTTTTGGGCGGTAGATGACACAGACTGGTTTTTGGGCGGTAGATGACACAGACAGGTTTTTGGGCGGTGTATGACAGACAGGTTTTTGGGCGGTAGATGACACAGACTGGTTTTTGGGCGGTAGATGACACAGACAGGTTTTTGGGAGGTAGATGACAGACATATTTTTGGGCGGTAGATGACACAGACTGGTTTTTGGGCGGTAGATGACACAGACTGGTTTTTGGGCGGTAGATGACAGACATATTTTTGGGCGGTAGATGACACAGACTGGTTTTTGGGCGGTAGATGAAAGACATATTTTTGGGCGGTAGATGACACAGACTGGTTTTTGGGCGGTAGATGACACAGACAGGTTTTTGGGCGGTAGATGACAGACATATTTTTGGGCGGTAGATGACACAGACTGGTTTTTGGGCGGTAGATGACAGACATATTTTTGGGCGGTAGATGACACAGACTGGTTTTTGGGCGGTAGATGACACAGACTGGTTTTTGGGCGGTAGATGACAGACATATTTTTGGGCGGTAGATGACACAGACAGGTTTTTGGGCGGTGTATGACAGACAGGTTTTTGGGCGGTAGATGACACAGACTGGTTTTTGGGCGGTAGATGACACAGACAGGTTTTTGGGCGGTAGATGACAGACATATTTTTGGGCGGTAGATGACACAGACTTGTTTTTGGGCGGTAGATGACACAGACTGGTTTTTGGGCGGTAGATGACAGACATATTTTTGGGCGGTAGATGACACAGACTGGTTTTTGGGCGGTAGATGACACAGACTGGTTTTTGGGCGGTAGATGACAGACATATTTTTGGGCGGTAGATGACACAGGCAGGTTTTTGGGCGGTGTATGACAGACAGGTTTTTGGGCGGTAGATGACACAGACTGGTTTTTGGGCGGTAGATGACACAGACTGGTTTTTGGGCGGTAGATGACAGACATATTTTTGGGCGGTAGATGACACAGACTGGTTTTTGGGCGGTAGATGACAGACATATTTTTGGGCGGTAGATGACACAGACTGGTTTTTGGGCGGTAGATGACAGACATATTTTTGGGCGGTAGATAACACAGACTGGTTTTTGGGTGGTAGATGACACAGACTGGTTTTTGGGCGGTGTATGACAGACAGGTTTTTGGGCGGTAGATGACACAGACTGGTTTTTGGGCGGTAGATGACACAGACAGGTTTTTGGGCGGTGTATGACAGACAGGTTTTTGGGCGGTAGATGACACAGACTGGTTTTTGGGCGGTAGATGACACAGACAGGTTTTTGGGCGGTAGATGACAGACATATTTTTGGGCGGTAGATGACACAGACTGGTTTTTGGGCGGTAGATGACACAGACTGGTTTTGGGGCGGTAGATGACAGACATATTTTTGGGCGGTAGATGACACAGACTGGTTTTTGGGCGGTAGATGACAGACATATTTTTGGGCGGTAGATGACACAGACTGGTTTTTGGGCGGTAGATGACACAGACTGGTTTTTGGGCGGTAGATGACAGACATATTTTTGGGCGGTAGATGACACAGACTGGTTTTTGGGCGGTAGATGACACAGACTGGTTTTTGGGCGGTAGATGACAGACATATTTTTGGGCGGTAGATGACACAGACTGGTTTTTGGGCGGTGTATGACAGACAGGTTTTTGGGCGGTAGATGACACAGACTGGTTTTTGCGCGGTAGATGACACAGACTGGTTTTTGGGCGGTAGATGACACAGACAGGTTTTTGGGCGGTGTATGACAGACAGGTTTTTGGGCGGTAGATGACACAGACTGGTTTTTGGGCGGTAGATGACACAGACAGGTTTTTGGGCGGTAGATGACAGACATATTTTTGGGCGGTAGATGACACAGACTGGTTTTTGGGCGGTAGATGACACAGACTGGTTTTTGGGCGGTAGATGACAGACATATTTTTGGGCGGTAGATGACACAGACAGGTTTTTGGGCGGTAGATGACACAGACTGGTATTTGGGCGGTAGATGACACAGACAGGTTTTTGGGCGGTAGATGACACAGACTGGTTTTTGGGCGGTAGATGACAGACATATTTTTGGGCGGTAGATGACACAGACAGGTTTTTGAGCGGTGTATGACAGACAGGTTTTTGGGCGGTAGATGACACAGACTGGTTTTTGGGCGGTAGATGACACAGACAGGTTTTTGGGCGGTAGATGACAGACATATTTTTGGGCGGTAGATGACACAGACTGGTTTTTGGGCGGTAGATGACACAGACTGGTTTTTGGGCGGTAGATGACAGACATATTTTTGGGCGGTAGATGACACAGACTGGTTTTTGGGCGATAGATGACAGACATATTTTTGGGCGGTAGATGACAGACATATTTTTGGGCGGTAGATGACACAGACTGGTTTTTGGGCGGTAGATGACACAGACAGGTTTTTGGGCGGTGTATGACAGACAGGTTTTTGGGCGATAGATGACACAGACTGGTTTTTGGGCGGTAGATGACACAGACAGGTTTTTGGGAGGTAGATGACAGACATATTTTTGGGCGGTAGATGACACAGACTGGTTTTTGGGCGGTAGATGACACAGACTGGTTTTTGGGCGGTAGATGACAGACATATTTTTGGGCGGTAGATGACACAGACTGGTTTTTGGGCGGTAGATGAAAGACATATTTTTGGGCGGTAGATGACACAGACTGGTTTTTGGGCGGTAGATGACACAGACTGGTTTTTGGGCGGTAGATGACAGACATATTTTTGGGCGGTAGATGACACAGACTGGTTTTTGGGCGGCAGATGACAGACATATTTTTGGGCGGTAGATGACACAGACTGGTTTTTGGGCGGTAGATGACACAGACTGGTTTTTGGGCGGTAGATGACAGACATATTTTTGGGCGGTAGATGACACAGACAGGTTTTTGGGCGGTGTATGACAGACAGGTTTTTGGGCGGTAGATGACACAGACTGGTTTTTGGGCGGTAGATGACACAGACAGGTTTTTGGGCGGTAGATGACAGACATATTTTTGGGCGGTAGATGACACAGACTTGTTTTTGGGCGGTAGATGACACAGACTGGTTTTTGGGCGGTAGATGACAGACATATTTTTGGGCGGTAGATGACACAGACTGGTTTTTGGGCGGTAGATGACACAGACTGGTTTTTGGGCGGTAGATGACAGACATATTTTTGGGCGGTAGATGACACAGACTGGTTTTTGGGCGGTAGATGACACAGACTGGTTTTTGGGCGGTAGATGACAGACATATTTTTGGGCGGTAGATGACACAGACTGGTTTTTGGGCGGTAGATGACAGACATATTTTTGGGCGGTAGATGACACAGACAGGTTTTTGGGCGGTGTATGACAGACAGGTTTTTGGGCGGTAGATGACACAGACTGGTTTTTGGGCGGTAGATGACAGACATATTTTTGGGCGGTAGATGACACAGACTGGTTTTTGGGCGGTAGATGACAGACATATTTTTGGGCGGTAGATGACACAGACTGGTTTTTGGGCGGTAGATGACACAGACTGGTTTTTGGGCGGTAGATGACAGACAGGTTTTTGGGCGGTAGATGACAGACATATTTTTGGGTGGTAGATGACACAGACTGGTTTTTGGGCGGTAGATGACACAGACAGGTTTTTGGGCGGTAGATGACACAGACTGGTTTTTGGGTGGTAGATGACAGACATATTTTTGGGCGGTAGATGACACAAACAGGTTTTTGGGCGGTGTATGACAGACAGGTTTTTGGGCGGTAGATGACACAGACTGGTTTTTGGGCGGTAGATGACACAGACAGGTTTTTGGGCGGTAGATGACAGACATATTTTTGGGCGGTAGATGACACAGACTGGTTTTTGGGCGGTAGATGACACAGACTGGTTTTTGGGCGGTAGATGACAGACATATTTTTGGGCGGTAGATGACACAGACTGGTTTTTTTGCGGTGTATGACAGACAGGTTTTTGGGCGGTAGATGACACAGACTGGTTTTTGGGCGGTAGATGACACAGACTGGTTTTTGGGCGGTAGATGACACAGACAGGTTTTTGGGCGGTGTATGACAGACAGGTTTTTGGGCGGTAGATGACACAGACTGGTTTTTGGGCGGTAGATGACACAGACAGGTTTTTGGGCGGTAGATGACAGACCTATTTTTGGGCGGTAGATGACACAGACTGGTTTTTGGGCGGTAGATGACACAGACTGGTTTTTGGGCGGTAGATGACAGACATATTTTTGGGCGGTAGATGACACAGACAGGTTTTTGGGCGGTAGATGACACAGACTGGTTTTTGGGCGGTAGATGACACAGACAGGTTTTTGGGCGATAGATGACACAGACTGGTTTTTGGGCGGTAGATGACAGACATATTTTTGGGCGGTAGATGACACAGACAGGTTTTTGAGCGGTGTATGACAGACAGGTTTTTGGGCGGTAGATGACACAGACTGGTTTTTTGGGCGGTAGATGACACAGACAGGTTTTTGGGCGGTAGATGACAGACATATTTTTGGGCGGTAGATGACACAGACTGGTTTTTGGGCGGTAGATGACACAGACTGGTTTTTGGGCGGTAGATGACAGAAATATTTTTGGGCGGTAGATGACACAGACTGGTTTTTGGGCGATAGATGACAGACATATTTTTGGGCGGTAGATGACAGACATATTTTTGGGCGGTAGATAACACAGACTGGTTTTTGGGCGGTAGATGACACAGACAGGTTTTTGGGCGGTGTATGACAGACAGGTTTTTGGGCGGTAGATGACACAGACTGGTTTTTGGGCGGTAGATGACACAGACAGGTTTTTGGGCGGTAGATGACAGACATATTTTTGGGCGGTAGATGACACAGACTGGTTTTTGGGCGGTAGATGACACAGACTGGTTTTTGGGCGGTAGATGACAGACATATTTTTGGGCGGTAGATGACACAGACTGGTTTTTGGGCGGTAGATGAAAGACATATTTTTGGGCGGTAGATGACACAGACTGGTTTTTGGGCGGTAGATGACACAGACTGGTTTTTGGGCGGTAGATGACAGACATAATTTTGGGCGGTAGATGACACAGTCTGGTTTTTGGGCGGTAGATGACAGACATATTTTTGGGCGGTAGATGACACAGACTGGTTTTTGGGCGGTAGATGACACAGACTGGTTTTTGGGCGGTAGATGACAGACATATTTTTGGGCGGTAGATGACACAGACTGGTTTTTGGGCGGTAGATGACACAGACTGGTTTTTGGGCGGTAGATGACAGACATATTTTTGGGCGGTAGATGACACAGACAGGTTTTTGGGCGGTGTATGACAGACAGGTTTTTGGGCGGTAGATGACACAGACTGGTTTTTGGGCGGTAGATGACACAGACAGGTTTTTGGGCGGTAGATGACAGACATATTTTTGGGCGGTAGATGACACAGACTGGTTTTTGGGCGGTAGATGACACAGACTGGTTTTTGGGCGGTAGATGACAGACATATTTTTGGGCGGTAGATGACACAGACTGGTTTTTGGGCGGTAGATGACACAGACTGGTTTTTGGGCGGTAGATGACAGACATATTTTTGGGCGGTAGATGACACAGACTGGTTTTTGGGCGGTAGATGACACAGACTGGTTTTTGGGCGGTAGATGACAGACATATTTTTGGGCGGTAGATGACACAGACTGGTTTTTGGGCGATAGATGACACAGACTGGTTTTTGGGCGATAGATGACACAGACTGGTTTTTGGGCGGTAGATGACAGACATATTTTTTGGCGGTAGATGACACAGACTGGTTTTTGGGCGATAGATGACAGACATATTTTTCGGCGGTAGATGACAGACATATTTTTGGGCGGTAGATGACACAAACAGGTTTTTGGGCGGTGTATGACAGACAGGTTTTTGGGCGGTAGATGACACAGACTGGTTTTTGGGCGGTAGATGACACAGACAGGTTTTTGGGCGGTAGATGACAGACATATTTTTGGGCGGTAGATGACACAGACTGGTTTTTGGGCGGTAGATGACACAGACTGGTTTTTGGGCGGTAGATGACAGACATATTTTTGGGCGGTAGATGACACAGACTGGTTTTTGGGCGGTAGATGACACAGACAGGTTTTTGGGCGGTAGATGACAGACATATTTTTGGGCGGTAGATGACACAAACAGGTTTTTGGGCGGTGTATGACAGACAGGTTTTTGGGCGGTAGATGACACAGACTGGTTTTTGGGCGGTAGATGACACAGACAGGTTTTTGGGCGGTAGATGACAGACATATTTTTGGGCGGTAGATGACACAGACTGGTTTTTGGGCGGTAGATGACACAGACTGGTTTTTGGGCGGTAGATGACAGACATATTTTTGGGCGGTAGATGACACAGACTGGTTTTTGGGCGGTGTATGACAGACAGGTTTTTGGGCGGTAGATGACACAGACTGGTTTTTGGGCGGTAGATGACACAGACTGGTTTTTGGGCGGTAGATGACACAGACAGGTTTTTGGGCGGTGTATGACAGACAGGTTTTTGGGCGGTAGATGACACAGACTGGTTTTTGGGCGGTAGATGACACAGACAGGTTTTTGGGCGGTAGATGACAGACCTATTTTTGGGCGGTAGATGACACAGACTGGTTTTTGGGCGGTAGATGACACAGACTGGTTTTTGGGCGGTAGATGACAGACATATTTTTGGGCGGTAGATGACACAGACAGGTTTTTGGGCGGTAGATGACACAGACTGGTTTTTGGGCGGTAGATGACACAGACAGATTTTTGGGCGGTAGATGACACAGACTGGTTTTTGGGCGGTAGATGACAGACATATTTTTGGGCGGTAGATGACACAGACAGGTTTTTGAGCGGTGTATGACAGACAGGTTTTTGGGCGGTAGATGACACAGACTGGTTTTTGGGCGGTAGATGACACAGACAGGTTTTTGGGCGGTAGATGACAGACATATTTTTGGGCGGTAGATGACACAGACTGGTTTTTGGGCGGTAGATGACACAGACTGGTTTTTGGGCGGTAGATGACAGACATATTTTTGGGCGGTAGATGACACAGACTGGTTTTTGGGCGATAGATGACAGACATATTTTTGGGCGGTAGATGACAGACATATTTTTGGGCGGTAGATGACACAGACAGGTTTTTGGGCGGTAGATGACACAGACTGGTTTTTGGGCGGTAGATGACACAGACAGGTTTTTGGGCGGTAGATGACAGACCTATTTTTGGGCGGTAGATGACACAGACTGGTTTTTGGGCGGTAGATGACACAGACTGGTTTTTGGGCGGTAGATGACACAGACAGGTTTTTGGGCGGTAGATGACACAGACTGGTTTTTGGGCGGTAGATGACAGACATATTTTTGGGCGGTAGATGACACAGACAGGTTTTTGAGCGGTGTATGACAGACAGGTTTTTGGGCGGTAGATGACACAGACTGGTTTTTGGGCGGTAGATGACACAGACAGGTTTTTGGGCGGTAGATGACAGACATATTTTTGGGCGGTAGATGACACAGACTGGTTTTTGGGCGGTAGATGACACAGACTGGTTTTTGGGCGGTAGATGACAGACATATTTTTGGGCGGTAGATGACACAGACTGGTTTTTGGGCGATAGATGACAGACATATTTTTGGGCGGTAGATGACAGACATATTTTTGGGCGGTAGATGACACAGACTGGTTTTTGGGCGGTAGATGACACAGACAGGTTTTTGGGCGGTGTATGACAGACAGGTTTTTGGGCGGTAGATGACACAGACTGGTTTTTGGGCGGTAGATGACACAGACAGGTTTTTGGGCGGTAGATGACAGACATATTTTTGGGCGGTAGATGACACAGACTGGTTTTTGGGCGGTAGATGACACAGACTGGTTTTTGGGCGGTAGATGACAGACATATTTTTGGGCGGTAGATGACACAGACTGGTTTTTGGGCGGTAGATGAAAGACATATTTTTGGGCGGTAGATGACACAGACTGGTTTTTGGGCGGTAGATGACAGACATAATTTTGGGCGGTAGATGACACAGACTGGTTTTTGGGCGGTAGATGACAGACATATTTTTGGGCGGTAGATGACACAGACTGGTTTTTGGGCGGTAGATGACACAGACTGGTTTTTGGGCGGTAGATGACAGACATATTTTTGGGCGGTAGATGACACAGACTGGTTTTTGGGCGGTAGATGACACAGACTGGTTTTTGGGCGGTAGATGACAGACATATTTTTGGGCGGTAGATGACACAGACAGGTTTTTTTGCGGTGTATGACAGACAGGTTTTTGGGCGGTAGATGACACAGACTGGTTTTTGGGCGGTAGATGACACAGACAGGTTTTTGGGCGGTAGATGACAGACATATTTTTGGGCGGTAGATGACACAGACTGGTTTTTGGGCGGTAGATGACACAGACTGGTTTTTGGGCGGTAGATGACAGACATATTTTTGGGCGGTAGATGACACAGACTGGTTTTTGGGCGGTAGATGACACAGACTGGATTTTGGGCGGTAGATGACAGACATATTTTTGGGCGGTAGATGACACAGACTGGTTTTTGGGCGGTAGATGACACAGACTGGTTTTTGGGCGGTAGATGACAGACATATTTTTGGGCGGTAGATGACACAGACTGGTTTTTGGGCGATAGATGACACAGACTGGTTTTTGGGCGATAGATGACACAGACTGGTTTTTGGGCGGTAGATGACAGACATATTTTTTGGCGGTAGATGACACAGACTGGTTTTTGGGCGATAGATGACAGACATATTTTTGGGCGGTAGATGACAGACATATTTTTGGGCGGTAGATGACACAAACAGGTTTTTGGGCGGTGTATGACAGACAGGTTTTTGGGCGGTAGATGACACAGACTGGTTTTTGGGCGGTAGATGACACAGACAGGTTTTTGGGCGGTAGATGACAGACATATTTTTGGGCGGTAGATGACACAGACTGGTTTTTGGGTGGTAGATGACACAGACTGGTTTTTGGGCGGTAGATGACAGACATATTTTTGGGCGGTAGATGACACAGACTGGTTTTTGGGCGGTAGATGACACAGACAGGTTTTTGGGCGGTAGATGACAGACATATTTTTGGGCGGTAGATGACACAAACAGGTTTTTGGGCGGTGTATGACAGACAGGTTTTTGGGCGGTAGATGACACAGACTGGTTTTTGGGCGGTAGATGACACAGACAGGTATTTGGGCGGTAGATGACAGACATATTTTTGGGCGGTAGATGACACAGACTGGTTTTTGGGCGGTAGATGACACAGACTGGTTTTTGGGCGGTAGATGACAGACATATTTTTGGGCGGTAGATGACACAGACTGGTTTTTGGGCGGTGTATGACAGACAGGTTTTTGGGCGGTAGATGACACAGACTGGTTTTTGGGCGGTAGATGACACAGACTGGTTTTTGGGCGGTAGATGACACAGACAGGTTTTTGGGCGGTGTATGACAGACAGGTTTTTGGGCGGTAGATGACACAGACTGGTTTTTGGGCGGTAGATGACACAGACAGGTTTTTGGGCGGTAGATGACAGACCTATTTTTGGGCGGTAGATGACACAGACTGGTTTTTGGGCGGTAGATGACACAGACTGGTTTTTGGGCGGTAGATGACAGACATATTTTTGGGTGGTAGATGACACAGACAGGTTTTTGGGCGGTAGATGACACAGACTGGTTTTTGGGCGGTAGATGACACAGACAGGTTTTTGGGCGGTAGATGACACAGACTGGTTTTGGGCGGTAGATGACAGACATATTTTTGGGCGGTAGATGACACAGACAGGTTTTTGAGCGGTGTATGACAGACAGGTTTTTGGGCGGTAGATGACACAGACTGGTTTTTGGGCGGTAGATGACACAGACAGGTTTTTGGGCGGTAGATGACAGACATATTTTTGGGCGGTAGATGACACAGACTGGTTTTTGGGCGGTAGATGACACAGACTGGTTTTTGGGCGGTAGATGACAGACATATTTTTGGGCGGTACATGACACAGACTGGTTTTTGGGCGATAGATGACAGACATATTTTTGGGCGGTAGATGACAGACATATTTTTGGGCGGTAGATGACACAGACTGGTTTTTGGGCGGTAGATGACACAGACAGGTTTTTGGGCGGTGTATGACAGACAGGTTTTTGGGCGGTAGATGACACAGACTGGTTTTTGGGCGGTAGATGACACAGACTGGTTTTTGGGCGGTAGATGACAGACATATTTTTGGGCGGTAGATGACACAGACTGGTTTTTGGGCGGTAGATGACACAGACTGGTTTTTGGGCGGTAGATGACAGACATATTTTTGGGCGGTAGATGACACAGACTGGTTTTTGGGCGGTAGATGAAAGACATATTTTTGGGCGGTAGATGACACAGACTGGTTTTTGGGCGGTAGATGACACAGACTGGTTTTTGGGCGGTAGATGACAGACATAATTTTGGGCGGTAGATGACACAGACTGGTTTTTGGGCGGTAGATGACAGACATATTTTTGGGCGGTAGATGACACAGACTGGTTTTTGGGCGGTAGATGACACAGACTGGTTTTTGGGCGGTAGATCACAGACATATTTTTGGGCGGTAGATGACACAGACTGGTTTTTGGGCGGTAGATGACACAGACTGGTTTTTGGGCGGTAGATGACAGACATATTTTTGGGCGGTAGATGACACAGACAGGTTTTTGGGCGGTGTAACACAGACAGGTTTTTGGGCGGTAGATGACACAGACTGGTTTTTGGGCGGTAGATGACACAGACAGGTTTTTGGGCGGTAGATGACAGACATATTTTTGGGCGGTAGATGACACAGACTGGTTTTTGGGTGGTAGATGACACAGACTGGTTTTTGGGCGGTAGATGACAGACATATTTTTGGGCGGTAGATGACACAGACTGGTTTTTGGGCGGTAGATGACACAGACTGGTTTTTGGGCGGTAGATGACAGACATATTTTTGGGCGGTAGATGACACAGACTGGTTTTTGGGCGGTAGATGACACAGACTGGTTTTTGGGCGGTAGATGACAGACATATTTTTGGGCGGTAGATGACACAGACTGGTTTTTGGGCGGTAGATGACACAGACTGGTTTTTGGGCGATAGATGACACAGACTGGTTTTTGGGCGGTAGATGACAGACATATTTTTTGGCGGTAGATGACACAGACTGGTTTTAGGCCGATAGATGAAAGACATATTTTTGGGCGGTAGATGACAGACATATTTTTGGGCTGTAGATGACACAGACTGGTTTTTGGGCGGTAGATGACACAGACAGGTTTTTGGGCGGTGTATGACAGACAGGTTTTTGGGCGGTAGATGACACAGACTGGTTTTTGGGCGATAGATGACACAGACAGGTTTTTGGGCGGTAGATGACAGACATATTTTTGGGCGGTAGATGACACAGACTGGTTTTTGGGCGGTAGATGACACAGACTGGTTTTTGGGCGGTAGATGACAGACATATTTTTGGGCGGTAGATGACACAGACTGGTTTTTGGGCGATAGATGACAGACATATTTTTGGGCGGTTGATGACAGACATATTTTTGGGCGGTATATGACACAGACTGGTTTTTGGGCGGTAGATGACACAGACTGGTTTTTGGGCGGTAGATGACAGACATATTTTTGGGCGGTAGATGACACAGACTGGTTTTTGGGCGGTAGATAACAGACATATTTTTGGGCGGTTGATGACAGACATATTTTTGGGCGGTAGATGACACAGACTGGTTTTTGGGCGGTAGATGACACAGACTGGTTTTTGGGCGGTAGATGACAGACATATTTTTGGGCGGTAGATGACACAGACATGTTTTTGGGCGGTGTATGACAGACAGGTTTTTGGGCGGTAGATGACACAGACTGGTTTTTGGGCGGTAGATGACACAGACAGGTTTTTGGGCGGTAGATGACAGACATATTTTTGGGCGGTAGATGACACAGACTGGTTTTTGGGCGGTAGATGACACAGACTGGTTTTTGGGCGGTAGATGACAGACATATTTTTGGGCGGTAGATGACACAGACTGGTTTTTGGGCGGTAGATGACACAGACTGGTTTTTGGGCGGTAGATGACAGACATATTTTTGGGCGGTAGATGACACAGACTGGTTTTTGGGCGGTAGATGACACAGACTGGTTTTTGGGCGGTAGATGACAGACATATTTTTGGGCGGTAGATGACACAGACTGGTTTTTGGGCGATAGATGACAGACATATTTTTGGGCGGTAGATGACAGACATATTTTTGGGCGGTAGATGACACAGACAGGTTTTTGGGCGGTAGATGACACAGACAGGTTTTTGGGCGGTGTATGACAGACAGGTTTTTGGGCGGTAGATGACACAGACTGGTTTTTGGGCGGTAGATGACACAGACAGGTTTTTGGGCGGTAGATGACAGACATATTTTTGGGCGGTAGATGACAC
This sequence comes from Cepaea hortensis, assembly GCA_963921405.1. Lineage (NCBI taxonomy): Eukaryota > Metazoa > Mollusca > Gastropoda > Stylommatophora > Helicidae > Cepaea > Cepaea hortensis. Next base: position 58,666,139 of record OY992896.1, read on the forward strand.
AGACTGGTTTTTGGGCGGTAGGTGACACAGACTGGTTTTTGGGCGGTAGATGACAGACATATTTTTGGGCGGTAGATGACACAGACTGGTTTTTGGGCGGTAGATGACAGACATATTTTTGGGCGGTAGATGACACAGACTGGTTTTTGGGCGGTAGATGACACAGACTGGTTTTTGGGCGATAGATGACAGACATATTTTTGGGCGGTAGATGACAGACATATTTTTGGGCGGTAGATGACACAGACTGGTTTTTGGGCGGTAGATGACACAGAGTGGTTTTTGGGCGGTAGATGACAGACATATTTTTGGGCGGTAGATGACACAGACTGGTTTTGGGGCGGTAGATGACACAGACTGGTTTTTGGGCGGTAGATGACACAGACTGGTTTTTGGGCGGTAGATGACACAGACTGGTTTTTGGGCGGTAGATGACAGACATATTTTTGGGCGGTAGATGACACAGACTGGTTTTTGGGCGGTAGATGACAGACATATTTTTGGGCGGTAGATGACACAGACTGGTTTTTGGGCGGTAGATGACACAGACTGGTTTTTGGGCGGTAGATGACAGACATATTTTTGGGCGGTAGATGACACAGACTGGTTTTTGGGCGGTAGATGACAGACATATTTTTGGGCGGTAGATGACACAGACTGGTTTTTGAGCGGTAGATGACAGACATATTTTTGGGCGGTAGATGACACAGACTGGTTTTTGGGCGGTAGATGACAGACATATTTTTGGGCGGTAGATGACACAGACTGGTTTTTGGGCGGTGTATGACAGACAGGTTTTTGGGCGGTAGATGACACAGACTGGTTTTTGGGCGGTAGATGACAGACATATTTTTGGGCGGTAGATGACACAGACTGGTTTTTGGGCGGTGTATGACAGACATATTTTTGGGCGGTAGATGACACAGACTGGTTTTGGACAGTGAATTTTGACAGAATGTGGCATTTGATTGGAATGCTTGGTAATGACATTAATTCCTCTGACCAATTTAAGAGAGATGGAGGAAAAGGAGCAGAAAAATAAGGAGAAGGAGCAGGAGAATAAGAGGACGAAGAATAAGAGTTGGAGGAAATAGCAGACGAAGCAGAAAAAAAAGGCGACGAGATGAAATAGAAGGAGGAGGAGAAGGGGCAAGAGGAAGAGGACAAAACAAAAGAAAAGGCTGAAGCGGAGAACGAAGAGGGGGAAAAGGCAGCGTTGGATGTGGAGGCAGAAGAGGTAGAGGTAGAGAAAGAAGTAGAAGTAGAGATATATGAATAGTAAACAAAGAAGTAGAAGAAGAAACAAAAAAGTAGAAAGATATGGAAGAAAAGCAGGAAGAGAAGCAGGAAGGGAGGAGCAAGGAGAGATGAAGAAGAACTTAATGCTGATGAAGATGAGTAAGTAGAGTTGTTTAGATGATGATTGAGCGTATGTGACTTCAATAAACATAAACGCACACGTTTACATACCTGGTTGCGAAAATCTCTGATAATATTATTCCCTGTGTATTTACTGTTGTCTGGTACAATTATAATTCCCACAAGATATAAATGGAGGGCTTGAAGTAAAAGAATCCCTGCTGTCTTTTGGTGACTAATCTCAGTTTGACACGCGAAAAACCTCCAGTTGGTTACTCCAAGAAACCGTCAAAGTAAAATAGCTTGTCCCCTCTATCAGAGAACGAATAAACCGGCTTTAGCTGCAACATGGACTCTATATTATGTCACACTTAACACAAGAAACATGGGTAAACTCGTATAGTAAATAACGTTATTTTAAGGTTTCATGAACTTTGAATTATTATAAAGAAGTGATTATTTTAATACAGGAATAACAGTTATATTCCTGCTTTCAGATAACGGTTACATTAACAATACTCCACTTTGATGAATTGTAAATAGATGTATGATTTGTTGTCGTGCAACGCTTGACTGCACAAATGTGAACGCTGCTCACTGCAAATAAATCGTTGCTACCACTTACAGCGTAGAGAAAGCCGCTATAGCTAAATGTTCGCCTGTGGTACAGGTGATCTTGGGTCGAACCTCACCAGGACGGTCCCGGGTACATCCAGCATAAAATGGGTACCAAGAAATTTTTTTTTTTTTAAAATTCACATATCCTTTTACAGGGCATCGCTGTCAACAGGAGCATCTTTCAGCTGTCTGTTGATTTCTTGGCAAGATTACGCTCAGTAGTTTGCCATTGCTTTCTGAGCGGCCGGCTCAGTTATCCCGCAAGTCACCAGCGGGGGACGAACCGCTCCCAGTTCTCGCCCGCTACGAGACTCTGCGTGATAAACGGGATTACGGAGAAAGTGGTGTAACCCCTCGGCCAGAGAGACCGGCACCAAGAAATTATATGGAAGTAAATGAGCCTATCTTTTTGTCTATGTAATATTTGTCTAGCTCATTATACCCACTGCGGTTTATGTGTAAAGGGACCTTCATTTTAACTCTACTTACAGCCGGTACTACGTCAACGGGGTTACACACGCAGTTCGTAATCCCGCATACCACATTAAAAGCACAGTTGTTTGGGATTTAGTATCAGTACACCTTGCGCTGGTTTTCATATATTGAAATTAGTACCGATCGTTCAGAATGATATTTACAAACTACTAAACATAAACTTGCCAGTCTTTCTGGCCGAGGAGTTACAACACTTTCTCCGTAATCCCGTTTATCGTAGCGGGCGAGAGCTGGAAGCGGTTCTACCCTCGCTGGTGACTTGCGGGATAACTGAGCCGGCCTCTCAGAAAGCAATGGCAAACTACTGAGGGTAATCTTGCCAATAAATCAACAGACAGCTGAAAGATGCTGCTGTTGACAGCGATGTCCTGTAAAGGATATGCGAATTTAAAAAAACAAACAAAAAAACATAAACTTGTCAATAAATTACAAACCGCCAAAGAATGATGGGGTTGACTGCGACATCATGTTAAGGATATGCAACTAACGTTTCACTTACAATGATGAATGCAATCATTATAAGAAAAAAACATAATACCAGTCAAGTGTGCAGTAAAGTCACAAATGGCAATGCGGACAAACTATTTATACCATCAGCGACAGCATGTGTCTTGACAAGCGTGAGCAAAAATGAATGATTAGTCATCTCACACGATCATCTTTGTCTCGAGTCAACTCTGTGTATTCTGTAAGTGTCCGGATATCTATACCAACACTTGAGACCTGCCAAATGTCGAAGTGTATGAATACTTATAGCTCAAATGTCTAATGTAGATTAGGCACGCCTCTGTTCTGTCCTCTACTATGGCCCTTCCTCCTAGTGTCAAACGGAATCCACGGAGCGGCGTGAAGTCATTGCTTTAAGTGTCCACGTGTAACTTGCCATCATGTACAGACAGTACCACGTCTCCGTGGCCGGGTGGGTAAGCCGCCTGCATCGAGATCCAAAGGCTAAGGGTTCGTTTCTAGACTCCATCACTCGGTTCCCGAGTACAATTATCTCGGAGACTGCCGGGGGTCGTCGCTTGGGCTAAGGTAAGAACCCGAGCCATATGGGACAAAATATAGTGTAATGAAGTCGATCATCTCGCCTTTTACACCTCTTGCCTGCTCAGATAAATACAGGTTTTTCCCTGGAGGTCAGACACTCCACCCACATGTCCACGGATACCGGCATGGCCTAGTCAGTAGAGCCACTCCAGCTGTAGTGAAGGTTCCTTTTACATACTTTAAGCGCATTGGGCATAAGGATGCTGCACACATATTTACATAGTCAAATCGGCACGCAGTGAGTGACGTGATCAGTAATAGACCGGCCATTTTTATTTCCCAAAACATTTATTGGCACCCTATTTAGGCCGGATCAATCTGGGAGCCAAGATCAATTTAAAAATTTGAATCCGCACTTCTGCGAATCGAACCTATATTCATCGGGCAGGTAGGCGAGTATCTAACCATTATGCCAGCTTTCACTATAGGGATGTCTAGACATTGGTGTGACGTGATTATAAAACAATATACAGCGTAGAATCCATGCCAAAGGTGATAATCATTATCATGTGTCATGTCGATAAGATCATATCGATGATTCGTCATCTCACCCGATCACCATAATCGCGGATCATATCTTAGCGTGAGGCTTGATCGTAGCCTGTCCTTCAGAGATCATGTCGATTGTGTCATAACGAAAGCTCGAAAAGCTTTGTCAGCAATGAGAGTCATGGCGACTGTCAATATCGAGCAAAGACTGCTAATACTTCTATTCCAAGGACTGGTGTTTTCTCGCATCGAGTATCCTCAGTGTCAGCCCTACACAGATTGGAAGACTTGAAAAGGTACAAAACGAAGCCATGCGCATCATTTTGGGCTGCACGAGAGACACCAGCTGTGTAACAATGAGATACCTCTTTGACTTCCCGACAATGGAACACAGGATTAAGATCTGGAGAGCTCGTGCATACTTAAAAATAAGTGCAGATGAGCAGCACCCACTGCATGACGCTATATTCAGAGAAAAGGGGGACAGGCTAAAAAGGGGCAAATCATGGATGGGTCGGGCGGAAGATATCGTTAGACAGGTCTGCAGTCTTACCAGTATCAACCCCGGCAAGGAATGGGTGCCGGTGTCTCCAGCCTTTAAGTGCACTTTCTCCTGCATTATCACACTCGACAGACGGTGCAGAGAGCAGAACCCTGCCGCTGTCAATGCAGAGGTCAACGCGCTCATCTATGAACACTCAGATAGCCCCGAAGTGCTCATATATACAGATGGATCTGTTGTAAAGTAGTAGAGAAGTGCGTGGGCATTTACAGCCCGTTCAGCGGGCCGAACCGTTCCAGAATCCAGTGGTGCCCACTCTATGACCACGAGCAGCATGACGATGGAGGTGATGGCAGTTACACAGGCTTTCATATGGCTGGAATCACAGCATTATACCAACGTGTGTGTACTAAGTGATTCAATGAGCATGATTCAGAAGGTCGAAGCTGGATCTGTACGTAGACAGTGGACTGAGGCGCTGTGGAAGTCTGTTTTCCGTAAAGTCACCTTCATCTTCGTCCCGGGACATGCGAGAGTCGAGGGAAATGAACGAGCGGATAAACTAGCTGGCTCTGCACCCCCTGTAGATGGCCAACCCATGGGTCGTGCCGATGTTATTAACGTCCTTAAAGATATGGCGAGAACAAAGGACTTTGACGTCAGTGAATCCGCATAGCTGTCCAGGATGAAAGACTTGGGAGTAAGAATCGGCACGGCCAGAGGCGAGAGATACATCGGGAAAACGATGTGCCTCGTCAAACAACACAGAACTGGCACTATTAGCCACCGGACGCTGATGCATATGCTGGGGGGGGGGGGAGGATCTAAGCACATATGGACCTGTCCGGAGTGAAATGAAGATACCCCAACTGATAACTGATAACTCATAACTGAACCGCGGATCAGCTCGGCGTTCTTGTCTCGATTATGCCGCGTGGTCAAAATCATCCAGATATTTACCTCTCTGCTTCCTCCTTGTTCTCTTCCCTCCAGTCTTACCGGTTGTTACCAAGTTGTCCAGTTATTTCTTGTCATAAGGTGCCTAAAATATCTTGACTCTCTACGTCAAATTTCTCTAATCAGTTTATATGTTTCATGTTTCTTGCAGTCGTGCTCGTTAGTTGTTTTATGTTTGTCCATGGTATTGTTTGCATATTTCCTAAAATAGCACATTTCCACTGCCATTAGATGTTTTAATATCATCATCGTCATTATCATAATCCTCCAGTGACTGCCGGCTGGCGAGGGCGATCATGCTTCTCCGCAAATTGCGATCACCGACGGCATGGATCAATTCGTGTGTTGACTCCCTTCCTTCTAAATATACTTACATTGTGAATGAACAAATAAGGTGTAAGTTATACGCTGGATAAAGCTCAGAGCTTGCGTAATGGAACAGATAAATTACTGATTGTTTTAAGTATAATAAAATACCCAATGACCTATTCTGTACAGTATTTCGTATCTCCTCCCGCCGTTACAGTCTTTCAAAATGCATCTCTATCATAAGCCAAGTGTCCTGCTTCTCTGACTATAATGTGTAAATTATTTCTCATATCTTGAATGTGCAGGTCTCCCTGGTCGAGAGGTTAGCAGCTTTCTAACGAATACTCTCGTGGTTGACGTGAGCGCACGAGAATTGGAAGCGGTTCGAGTCGCGCCAGTGACTTCTTAGAGTATGGAGCCGGTCGCTCAGAAAGCAATGGCAAACTACTGCGCGTAATCTTGCCAAGAAATCAACAATCAGCTGAAAGACGCTGATGTTGACAGCGATGTCCTGTAAAGGATATGCAAACAAAAACAACATCTTGAATTTATCTCCGTTGTGGTGATGTCATTGTAAATTATTTCTCATATCTTGAATTTATCTTAGGCGTGATGCTACCTTGTGTAAATTAATTTGAAAATCTTGAATTTATCGCCGTTATGGTCTGCTCGTTCTCATATCACATTACAGACAGGCCACATATCTCTCCGTGCACTCAGACCTACAACATGTGATTACTTTAACACATCACAGACAGATTGCATATCCCTCCGTGCATTCAGACCTATCCTATCATATCACAGACAGGATACACATCTCACCGTGCATTCAGACCTACAAAATGTGATTACTTCTTCTTCTTCTGCGTTCATCCGGATTTTTTTTCCAGATGTGACAGCGTTGTGCCTGTTTACAGCAGAGCTGCGTTCTTGCGCCGTTAGGCCGACACATCCGACTTCTGCGGGCATTTGTTGACCGGGTTAACCTTCCCGGACATGTGATTACCATATCACATCACAGACAGATTGCATATCGCTCCGTGCATTCAGACCTATACCATGTGATTACCCTATCATATCACATACAGGTCACATATCTCTCCGTGCATTCAGACCTGCAACATGTGATTAACCTATCATATCACAAACATGCCACATATCTCTCGTGCATTCAGACCTGTAACATGTGATTACCCTATCATATCACAGACCGATTACATATATCTCCATCTCCGTGCATTCAGACCTAAAACATGTGATTACCCTATCATATCACAGACATGTCAAATATCCCTCCGTGCATTCAGACCTACAACAAGTGACTACCCTATCATATCAACGACAGGTTACATATCTCTCCGTGCATTCAGACCTACAACATATGAATACCCTATCATATCACAGTAAGGTTACATATCTCTTGTGCATTCAAACCTACAACATGTGATTATCCTACCATATCACAGACAGGTTACATATCTCTCGTGCATTCAGACCTACAACATGTGATTACCTTATCGTATTACAGACAGGTTACATATCTCTTCGTGCATTCAGACCTACAACATGTGATTACCATATCATATCACATCACCGTTGTTTAATGGTAGAAGACATTTAATTGTTGTATGCAGGTAAACATACTAGGCTTGGTTTCATAAATAACGCAGATAAACAAAATATACATTTCAGTACAGCGACTACGGAATAGTAATGCTTCCCCAACTATTAAAACTTCAACATTACACATATATATAATGCTGAAGTGTTTGTTCAATGGCGGAAGACACTTAATTTTTGTATACAAGTAAACTAACTATGATTCGGTATGATGCATATTAAGGATAAATAAAACACACATTTCATTACAATAACTACGTAATACTATCGTTTCCCCAACTGTGCAAACTAAACATTACGCAGGATATTATATTCCTTATTAAATGAAGAAAGATACTAATTTTGTGAATGTAAATAAACAAACTATGATTTTGTATAATATATATTGAAAATAAAACAAAATCAAATATAGATTTCGCAACAGTGACTATGGAATACTATTTCCCCAGTTGTGAATACTCCAACATTACATACACATAATACTACACTGCTTATTTAATGATGGAAGACACTTAATTTCTCGAGGCAAGGAAATACACTTTATGTGGTTTAATAAACATTAATGATAAATAGACAATAGGTATTAATAATTATTACAATGACCACTGAATACTGTCGAGTCTGCAACTGTGAAAACTTCAAACATTACACAGATTGCTACACTGCCTATTTAATCATATAAGACATAGTAAATTATTATTTGTTTTTAATAAACATTGATTATAAATAGACAGTATATTTTATTACAGTGACTACGGAGTGAAGCTATTCCCTTAAACGCACACACAATAAAAGCAGCACAAGTAAACAACGGTGACACGCGTAAAGACTCCGTGCGTGAGCAAAGCTATGCGCGACACGGACACAAGAAAAGTTGAGAGGCGACGTTACTGAATATTGAGGACAGCGGACAGTGGTTACAACACACAAACATACACTATCACACACACACACACGCAACAGGAGAGTTCACGTACAACGCTGACTGTGTTAACACACATCCGGCTGAGAACACCTCAACCGCACAAAATTATGTTAATATGACAACGGGATCAGGCTACCTGACGTCAGGGTTTTAAGGGCGGGACAGAAGGGCCTATAGACAGCAGCTGTTTAGTGAAAATTAGAATAGATGGCCACTCACTCTCCTGGAGCGGTTCCCAAAATAGATACTTGCAATGGCCACTGGGGATATCGACGGTCTTGCAAAATTCCTTGTGTAGTACATGTACGCGCTACTGTTTCTAGCGAACAGGAATGATTTATGTGTGTGGATTAGCTTTCCATATTATCAGTGTCTCTCGCCATCAAGCGAACCCACTCCGACTTCTGAAGTACTTGTAATTTACGTTCTCAAGTCAAGAGTTGGGTTGAGTTAAGCTAAGAACCAACATCACTGCACTCAGGACATTCCCATATGCACTCTGTCTCCTCGTTCAACAGCCAGCGAAGAGTCACACTACTAATCGTTCCCACTGTTATCTGATTTAAAGTTCTCCTGGTCTTCCATCTCAGTTTTGAGATTCTACCAGAACCCCTGCCAATCCCCCGCAATCTCATTCTTTCCACATACGGGTTCTCAATCTGTTCCTCCACCTTCTCCACCTGGTCCCACAGGCGCACGACCACATCTCCCTTGTCCATAGGTAATCGACCACCAAGAGGTGCATTCCCTTCCAGCCTATCAGCCTGTTCATACTCCCACACTCCCGCATGCCAAGGCCAACATCAATACAATTCTTACATGTGACCTCTGAAGCGAGGTGAGCCATTCCACATGAAACATTCCTTTCTCCACTTTACCAAGCATACTCCTTGAGTCCGTGATTAAGACAGTGTGTGTTTCAGTGATCTCCTCTAACCAACAGAATGAAGATCTGACTGCTTCCACCTCCATTCTCATGCTCAGGTCGTAGCCTCATATGCCATACTCTTTTCTTTTTCTTTTTTTTGTGTGCATTAGCCATCGCAATGAACCCTAACTTCATCGGTTCCTCATCACTGACCCATCAGTATAGATCACTATGTCACCTTGATGTGTTTTACTTAGGATCAGTTGTTGCACCTCGAACTCTGTGTGGCCCGCTGCCAATTCTTTACACTCACGACCCAGTGTTACTATTATATTGTGCCTGTCCGTCCTGTCCACCGGTACTTCAACCCACTCTTTTTCACGATTGATGATCTCTAGGTCACAAACCTGACGTATAGATATTTCCGCCTGTGCCATCCAGTCAAGAGCGAAAGACCGTCTGACCAGTGTATTCCCCTAACCGGCCAGCAACGCAAAGGAAGTTTTATAGCGAACGCTCTTATCTATTGGGCCACTTAATATTCATACCTCAGTTGTTGAAGATCATTCTGTGATTTTTCTAGTGATGACAACTTGTACAAAACCCATCCAGGCGTATTGATTTGGATGGCAGCACGCGGAGTCAACTGTGTCATCTAGGGCTTGATTGAAAGAAGTCCCGGGTAAACAACACTCACGTGTGTACACACTGTATGGAGTCTGTGTACAGAGGAAACATTACTTCTCCGCCTTCTTTCCTGTTATGTTTAGATGTGGTCAGCCTAAGGAAAAATAATACGATTCTGAGAGAGAGAGAGAGAGAGAGAGAGAGAGAGAGAGAGAGAGAGAGAGAGAGAGAGAGAGGATATGTATGTATAAGTAAACATATGTTAGTGAGTTTGTGATTGTGAGTGAGTATATGTGTATGCGAGCGGAGTGTATTTTTGTGATATTGAGTCGGTGCATAACATAAATGCGAGAGTTTGTGTAAATGATGTGCTTGCGTGCTTGCTTGTGTTAGTTGGCTTGAGCTCCAACGTGAAGTCCTGTATGTCGGATGAAGACATCCTGTTGTCCAACATCAGTGTGATGTCATACAGGACCTGAGGTTTGCGTGAGTATCCGATGTCCCATGTCTGGCTTATTGGTGTGCAGACTGGCGGTTCCTCGCCATACAGGCAGACACTCTCCGACTTCGGAGGAATCGGCGATCCTACTGACTTTAGCCAGGACCCCGGAAGGACCTGTTGCACAGGACGCTCGACGAGGACACATCAATAGGTCTTGGCCTTGGAAACACCTCTGCGTCCATGTAAATAATGTAAATATGTTGCATGGGCATTTGTACGTGTGTCTGCCTGCCTGCCTGACTAATAACATGGTAATAATGTAATATGCATTGTTTATGTTTACAACATTCATTTGACAGTGGTTTTCATATGTGAATGTAACATGCACAATCGAAAGTTGATGAACGAAAGATGAGTGATTGGAAGGGCTGAATGTAAGGCGGGCCTACGTGCCCAATTTGTGACCCTTTAAAAATAAAGGTCTTTCGTTCGTTCTCTCTCTCCCTCCCTCTTTCACACACACACACATACACACACACACAACCACACACACACACTGACACACTCACACTGACACACACACACTCACACACACACTCACACACAACCACACTCACACACAATTATGCTCACATGCACACACACACACAAACAGTCACACAGACACACACACACTCACACACACACAGTCACACTCAAACAGGCTCACATACACAAACTTGCACACACACACACGCACACACTCACACACACTCACACTCATACATACACACTAACACACATACTGAATCTGACGTCTTGGAAAAGAGGGGGGGGGGGGGTTCCTAAAGAAGGAGCCTGCTATCGTTTTTTCTATGACCATCGCTTATTGTAGCGCCTGAATGCACGGGGGAACGGGGGGAACAGTAGTTCGCTCATTTAGCGGACGACGACCGCAGGCGTCTAACCCTCGCCCTACATCACCCATGACACTTTCAACATAGCCTCCTAGCGATTGAACGAACGCCGACGTTTGTACTTTTTATAACAATATTGTTGGGAAATGAATGTGGCTGTTCCCTCTGCATTCCACTTTTGAGACACGCATGCTAAAACTATTCTGTTGTGGGCAGGGACCCCTTAGGATCATGTTGATCACACGGCAGGACCGACGACATCATCACATCCTGGGGAGAATGGTCCGGTAGAAAGAGGTCAGAGGATCCAGCCGACACTCAGTGCTCCTTGGTGTGGCCTGACGGACATATAATCCGACTGCAACTGTAGCATTAGTATTGGCTCTCTTGATTGGTTGTTTACTATGGGGAAGAAACACCACGGGAATGTTTCGAGTTTTGTGATGTCAATTGTTGACTGAGTATAACTCTCGTTGTGAACTGTTTCTTGCTATGAACTGTCTTTAGTTGCGGATTGTCCATTGTTATGAACTGTTTCTTGTTGTGAACTGGTTGTCGTGTCCTCCTTTAAAGTGTCGTCCCTGGAGTGAGGAGATTCGACACCCACATTATAATATTTTTTTTTCCTCTCAATATTCTGGAGAATCCACCAGCTTCCGTCCAACACACTCCATCAGCCTATGGACACCTTTTCCTATCACTCTCTCACTGTCGTACTATGCCCCCTTCTCATACTTCCCCAACGCAACATACTCAACAACTCTTGCTTCTAAAAATTAATAAAGATTAATTTATTAAAAGAAAAGTGTAACGTATATGAGACGTGTATGTGAAGAAAATGTGTGACGTGTTCTATAAAGTGTGTAGAATCGGACTCTCAGACAACAACCCAGTCAGCTGATCCCAGCAAGGATAGACCACAGCACGTTATGTCAGAACATGTACATCTCACCCCGTGCCGAAACCATCTTGCCGGATACTGCTTTGCCTCTGTAGACCTCTGGTAATCCAATTTCATGATCATCCGAAATAGACACCGGTGGTATTAACAGTTAATCATGGACCGGTTGCACCCTACACAATGTCCGTTCCTATCGTTCCTTAAAAAAACTGCACAAGTCCTTTGTAGTGTGTACACAATTACTAATGTTAATTGTTACTGTACTGGATCCTCCCTCGTGTCTATCTAGCCTCAAGTATCAAGTCTTGTGTTCTATTACACGAGATTATATCACACTATGTAATTATTAGACTTAATGTTTTCAGTTCGTTACTACTGCCTGATGCTGTGTGGTGCATCAGTACGCATCACTCTCTTTGGTGAATCAACTTCCTTCTAGCTTTAGTTACGTTCTGTATGCAACTTTATTGATTGTTGAACTGGTGTTCTTCCGAATGGGATTTGTATTTTTCCTAAAACTTTGTTGAGTTTCCTCGGATCTGGTAGGGAACCTAGGTTAGAAACAACACATCTGGTGATAGTACTAGTCACTGATCCTTTCGGCTGAGTGTAAGCCTATCGCCTTGCTTAATGATCTTTAGCTAACTAAACTATGTCCTAGAGCAGATTAGCTACCCACCTAGGGCCGAATCAGGCTATGACAAAGAAAAGACCAATAAACAGAGTGCAACCTCAGTATTCTATTCTTAACTAGCAGAGCTAATATCACTATTCTACTCTAACTAGTTTCCACTAACAGTGCTAATCATCACACTATAGTTTAACAAGGCTACAGTCTATATTAATTAGAACTAATAGACTATATTGACTACCTTATGTAAAAACCGCCTCATTCCCGGGATGGCTACTACACTTTGCCATGCTAGTTAATGTGAAATTATTCTAACACTGTAGAGCTCTCCCACAAACACGTCCATCCTAATCCACGGGTTTTGGTCAACTCCCCATCTCCAATCATGGTTTTCTGGCAAACCCCTAAAATTGGTCACGTGATATGGGTGACGTCCTGCAGGTGTCATTTGCGCATATCATCCATTGTCAGGAATCGATTTTTCCTGGCTTGAGTCATTGTCAAAGTTGTCATCAATTGTTTAGATTCCCAAAACAAGCCAGCGAGTTCCTGTATGATCCCAACAATAGTGGCAAATAACCAGCTGTCAATCTTCTCGATGTTCCGGAAACTACGAATTGACCTATGTACTGTTATTTCCGTGCTAAGTACTTCCGTTTTCCCTCTGATATGTTTTTGACTTGTCAACGAGATGTATGATTCAGCGCACTCACTTCCTCTATACATCTTCCACTTGTTAATTTTGTCCGACAGGTGACGGACAACATCCGATTGCCACTATGACCCCACTGCTTCCATCTGTATTCAAATGTTGACAAACTTGTCAAGGCGATGTCGGGATTCGTTTCCCGCACTTCCGAGGGTGGCCAATCCGTCAACCATATGTACAAGTACAACTGTTATTTCTGCCCGACCTGTTTTTGGAAACACGTGCAGCCCCAACTATGAATGTTTTCTCTGTATTAGTTGAAACACTGGTTGCTTAGCAGATAGTCCGGTTAATCAAAAAATCCTCCCTAACAATCAGCTGGGTAAACGCACGGTTTCATTTTGTGACATAGGCCCCCTCTTAAGAGAGTAGTCCATCTCACTCTTCTCCACCGTGAGTTTAATCCAGATGATTCATTCTTCTTCTTCAGGAGCTGGGTGTCTTGATAAGAAATCCGCTCCAACATTTTCCTTCCCAGGAATGTACTCCACTGTGAAGTTATAGGGTTGAAGTAACAACGACCACCGCATCAAACGGGCGTTGAGCTTCTGAGAAGTAGCCAAGAACATCAGGGGCTGATGATCCGACTGGACCCGAAACTTAACTCCATACAAATATGGCTGAAATTTTTGCACTGCCCATACGAGGAACAAGCACTCTCTCTCGACGGTTGAATAATTCCTCTCTGCCTGTAGAAGTTTCTTACTTGCGTATGCCACAGGTTTCAAAACCGAAGCATCGTCTTTTCCTTCCTGTAACAAAGCGGCTCCAATTCCAATCGCACTCGCATCTGTTCTCAACACAAATTGTTTGGAAAGGTCAGGGAGCTGTAATACAGGTTTGCTGACCAAGGCCTCCTTTAACTGACTATAGGCATTCTCACATTCTGGTGTCCAAATGATTTGATCCGGGAATCCCTTTTTCAAGGTTTCCGTCAACGGAGCTCCCAGTTCAGTGAAATGTGGGATAAATTTGTGGTATAACCCACACAACGAGAGAAAAGATCGCACATCCTTCTTCGTTTTTGGTCTAGGTGCATTTCTGATTTTCTCCAGGTTCTTCTCTTCTGGAACAATGTGTCCTGGAGTGATGATGTGACCTAGAAATTCCAGAGTCTGGTAACCAATCATGCACTTGGTTGGACGAGCAGTAAGCCCTGCTTCCTTGAGCCTATTAAACACTCTCTCCAAGGATTGTAAGTGGTCATCCAGGCTGTCACTGGAAATCAGAATATCATCCATGAATGAGATGATGGACGGATCCTGTAACGGATCTAGTAAAGTCCTCATCATGCGTGTAAACACACTAGGTGCATTGCTGAGTCCAAAGGGCATGACCTTGAATTCGTAGTGTCCACTGGGTGTACTGAAAGCTAACAGTGGTCGAATCTCCGGTTTGACTGGTATCTGATAGTACCCCCGACTCAGATCCACCTTTGAAAAGTACCGAGCCTTATGGAGCCTAGCGAATAACTGAGTTGGATTCGGCAAAGGTTCCACCTGAAATTGTGTGTGACTGTTCAGAAATCGGTAGTCTATACACAACCGGTGTTCTCCACTTGGTTTGCGTAACAAAACTACCCCCGCATTGTATGGGGATGTGGATGGTGCAATCACGTCATCCTCCAGCAATTTTTGTATTTCCTCCTCCAGGGCCTTTTCTTTAGAGAATGGCACTGGGTAAACCTTTTGGCGAACCGGCTCCTGTGTGGTCAAAGTCATCTCGAACTCAACCAACCTCGTTCGTCCTGGTTTATCAGTCAGTATCTCCTTATGAGACTTGAGAACCTGGGTTATCCTTTCCCTCTCCTGGGAGGTCAGATCAGGGTTCACTTGCACATCCCTATAGGTTTCCTGGTGTTCCAAGGGATATTCCCTGCCCTCGCTGGTTCCCACTTCTGTCTCCACTGCAACTGCCATTGCCATGAGGTGCGCTGCCTTGTCTCCGGGTCTCTCTTCGTATTTCCGCAAGAGATTGATATGGAAAATCTTCGACTTTCCCCGGATCCGGATCTGATAGTTGGTTCTGGATATTACCCTTTCCACGGGAAATGGTCCTTGCCAACCTATCTCCAGTTTGTTGTTTCCCGTTGGGAGTAGCAACAAGACTTTGTCTCCCACCTCTAGAGATCTTTCTTTAGACTTACGGTTGTAGTAAGCCGCATGTCTTTTCCTGGCCTTTTTCAAGTTTTGATTTGCCAGAGTCCATCCCTTGTGGAGTTTTTCTTTCAGTTCCTCCACGTATTTATAGGATGAGATCACTTCTTCTGACGTCCCCTCTTCAGTCCAACTCCTCAACATGGCTTCCAACGGTCCTTTGATTGGACGACCAAACAGCAACGTAGCGGGTGGTAGTCCTGTTGAGCCATGAGGAACTTCCCGATAGGCAAAGAGTGCTGCTGGGATATATTCATCCCACCTATCAGGTTTTTCCTGCGCTTATTTCCTGAGCATTGTCATCAACGTGCCGTTGAAACGCTCTACTTGTCCATTGGCTTGAGGGTGGTAAGGGCTGGTATGTATATGGTTAGAGTGAAACACCCTAAATACCTCCTCCATGAGTTTTCCACAAAACTGAGATCCATTGTCCGTCAGAATTTGATCCGGAAAGCCTAATCTGGTAAAGGCCTCCATCAGTGCGTCCGCCACTCTTTTCGAGTCAATCGTAGTCAACGGTATAGCCTCACCCCACATTGTACAGCAATCCACCATTGTGAGTATATACATGTTCCTCTTCCTAGTCCTGGGAAGTGGACCCACGATATCGATGGCTACCCTCTCGAAAGGAGAGTTCATGATGGGCATCTCACCCAACACCACCGGTGCTGTCCAGTGTTTCGGTGCCACCCTCTGGCACTCAGGGCATGACTTCACATACCGACGCACATCATCTGTCATTCCCGGCCAATAGTAGTGGCAGGAAATCCGCTGCATGGTGGCGGCAATACCCATGTGTCCACTAAAGGAGATGGTATGCCCCATATGAAGAATCTGGGACCGGTGAGCTTTCGGGACGACCAACTGACCGTATAGGTTGTCTCCCCTTCCTGCTCTCCTGTAGAGTATCCTATTCTTCATGTAGTACTGCCCCCGTCCTGGTGGATCAGCACTTTTCTGCAGCTTTCTGTAGCAAGGACGTAAAGTATCATCCTCACTCTGGGCAGTTCGTAGCTCCCCCGGCATTGGGTTAGTCACAATTGCGTCTGCCTCTTCCGTTTTCGTCTGAGAGCGAGTCTGCATTGCTCCCATATGGATTGGCTCCCTGGGCATTCCCAGAAAGACATACCGGCAACCTAGGATGACTGGAAAAATGGGATCGGTCAATACAGCGGCCTTGATGGTGCCGGTGACGTACCTTGACCGAATCTCCACATTAGCAATGGGCAACTTCATGGTTACAGCACTCTTCTGTGCAGGCTGTATATCCAAGGTCTCACCTGTGAATTGTTCTGGATGTACCAGATCCGCAGAAATCACGGCCTCCCCGTCCAGTCCTGTGTCGTATAAACACTCCACTTGACGACCGTTAACCTCTACCAATTCCACTACAGGTGGTTTTTCCTGGTCTGGAGTCTCTTCCTCGGCCTCGACCTGTTCGGTGGGCTCCACCTTAGGTTTTCCTGAGCACACGACGAATTGAGTGTCTCCTGACTTTCCCTTGCAGTCAATAGCATTGTGCGTATTCGACTGGCATTGGTTGCACCATTTCCCTGTCCTAGATTTTCTATTGCCAGACTTGAGTGAGCTCTCCTGGTGGCGAGCTTCCTTGTTGACCTTGGCATTTTCCGTGACAACCTCCTTGGAAGTCACTTGACATGCTGCGAAGTGAGGGTTCTTAGCCTTCGATTTGCAGTCCCTCGTATTGTGAGAGGGTGACTTACAAATTGAACACCACTTCTCCGACCACGGTCGTTTAGGTGTAGAGCTTGAAGTGCTCTTGCTTCCCTCCTTCTTCTTCTGTGAACTATCCTCTGATTTTTGCACATAAGGTTCCCACTTTTTAGTTTCTGAGTTTTTGGCTTTCTTCTTGTCATGTTTCTCTTGACTTTTGGTGTTGGTGGAAAGGTTTTCCCCTGCCTCCCCATGTACCTCGATGAACCGTTCTGCTAATTTAGTTACGAGGTCAATACGTTCCGCTCCTTGTTCTCCCAGGAACGTCCTGAGAGGTTTAGACATTTGCTTCTTCAGCTGGTCGACCACCATGAGCTCTTCCAGACTCTCATAGTCATGTGCGAACCCAGCCAAATCCACCCACTTATGGAGATAAGATTTTAGACGCAAACTGTAGGCGGCAAACAACTCCCCCGGTTCTCGTTTCGCTGCTCGAAATTTTTTCCGGTAGGTATGTGACGTAACCTCGAATCGTTTCAGCAGAGCCGTCTTTAACTCGTCATAATTGTTCTCATGTCCTGGTG
The DNA here is from genome assembly GCA_963921405.1 of Cepaea hortensis. Taxonomy (NCBI): domain Eukaryota; kingdom Metazoa; phylum Mollusca; class Gastropoda; order Stylommatophora; family Helicidae; genus Cepaea; species Cepaea hortensis. The sequence goes on from OY992896.1 coordinate 58,683,951, forward strand.
GCAGGCGAGAATAAACCTCGTAACCGGTCCCGCGTAAACCCTGGGATAGCTTAAGATTCCATTTGTTACGCTCCAGACCCATAGCAACTGACATAGCCTCGAAGCGTTGAAGGTACTGGTCAATCTTCTCTTTGTCCTCCTCGTAGACCGCTAAAGGAAACTTCATAGCCTGGTACCCATATCCACCTACTGGTGTTGATCCTGGGATGGAGGAACCTCCAACTGCTCCCTCAGTTTCTCCATTAGATTGACTCTTCAACTCGAGTTCCCTCATCCGGTACTCGTGCTCCCTTTTCTGTGCTTCCTGTTCAGCTTCTAATTTCCTAGCTGCTTGCTCAGCTTCAAATTTCCTAGCTGATTGCTCAGCTTCCAATTCCATCCTTCTCAATTCCAACTCGGCCTTTCGATCTTCCCTTTCTGCTTGACGATACTCTCTCTCCACTTCCTGTATGTAATCCGTTAGAGCAGACCCCGACAGTCCCATGTCTTCCCCCTTTGCCCTTAATTCTAACGTGGTAAGTTTAGGGGTGGCCATTATACAGAGAGGTAAGCTAGCAGGTCGAGTACAATATAACTGCAAATTACTATATGAACAAGTACTATAAATCTAGATATTACCACGCACAGCACATTCACTCAGTGACAAGAGTAGAATCAGGACCACAGACCTATGCAGACGTGTGAAGTGTGAACAGGTAAGATATTAGTCCTAACCCCTATCCACATTCACTCTAGCTGGATTCTCCAAAATGATATCTCCCTCTTATAACTAAGGATCCCGTGTCCAAAGACCCCGTTGTCAGAAGATCCCACTGTCAAAGGTTTCTGCTTGCAGGAGATCTCGCTGTCCAAGGATTCCGTTTACGGGAGATCCCGCTGTCCAAAGATTCTGTTATCGAGAGATCCCGCTGTCCAAAGATCACGTTTACGAGAGATCCCGCTGTCCAAAGATCACGTTTACGAGCCCCCAATAATGTCGTGTCCTCCTTTAAAGTGTCGTCCCTGGAGTGAGGAGATTCGACACCCACATTATAATATTTTTTTTTCCTCTCAATATTCTGGAGAATCCACCAGCTTCCGTCCAACACACTCCATCAGCCTATGGACACCTTTTCCTATCACTCTCTCACTGTCGTACTATGCCCCCTTCTCATACTTCCCCAACGCAACATACTCAACAACTCTTGCTTCTAAAAATTAATAAAGATTAATTTATTAAAAGAAAAGTGTAACGTATATGAGACGTGTATGTGAAGAAAATGTGTGACGTGTTCTATAAAGTGTGTAGAATCGGACTCTCAGACAACAACCCAGTCAGCTGATCCCAGCAAGGATAGACCACAGCACGTTATGTCAGAACATGTACATCTCACCCCGTGCCGAAATCATCTTGCCGGATACTGCTTTGCCTCTGTAGACCTCTGGTAATCCAATTTCATGATCATCCGAAATAGACACCGGTGGTATTAACAGTTAATCATGGACCGGTTGCACCCTACACAATGTCCGTTCCTATCGTTCCTTAAAAAAAAACTGCACAAGTCCTTTGTAGTGTGTACACAGTTACTAATGTTAATTGTTACTGTACTGGATCCTCCCTCGTGTCTATCTAGCCTCAAGTATCAAGTCTTGTGTTCTATTACACGAGATTATATCACACTATGTAATTATTAGACTTAATGTTTTCAGTTCGTTACTACTGCCTGATGCTGTGTGGTGCATCAGTACGCATCACTCTCTTTGGTGAATCAACTTCCTTCTAGCTTTAGTTACGTTCTGTATGCAACTTTATTGATTGTTGAACTGGTGTTCTTCCGAATGGGATTTGTATTTTTCCTAAAACTTTGTTGAGTTTCCTCGGATCTGGTAGGGAACCTAGGATAGAAACAACACATCTGGTGATAGTACTAGTCACTGATCCTTTCGGCTGAGTGTAAGCCTATCGCCTTGCTTAATGATCTTTAGCTAACTAAACTATGTCCTAGAGCAGATTAGCTACCCACCTAGGGCCGAATCAGGCTATGACAAAGAAAAGACCAATAAACAGAGTGCAACCTCAGTATTCTATTCTTAACTAGCAGAGCTAATATCACTATTCTACTCTAACTAGTTTCCACTAACAGTGCTAATCATCACACTATAGTTTAACAAGGCTACAGTCTATATTAATTAGAACTAATAGACTATATTGACTACCTTATGTAAAAACCGCCTCATTCCCGGGATGGCTACTACACTTTGCCATAACGGCACATGCTAGTTAATGTGAAATTATTCTAACACTGTAGAGCTCTCCCACAAACACGTCCATCCTAATCCACGGGTTTTGGTCAACTCCCCATCTCCAATCATGGTTTTCTGGCAAACCCCTAAAATTGGTCACGTGATATGGGTGACGTCCTGCAGGTGTCATTTGCGCATATCATCCATTGTCAGGAATCGATTTTTCCTGGCTTGAGTCATTGTCAAAGTTGTCATCAATTGTTTAGATTCCCAAAACAAGCCAGCGAGTTCCTGTATGATCCCAACAATAGTGGCAAATAACCAGCTGTCAATCTTCTCGATGTTCCGGAAACTACGAATTGACCTATGTACTGTTACTTCCGTGCTAAGTACTTCCGTTTTCCCTCTGATATGTTTTTGACTTGTCAACGAGATGTATGATTCAGCGCACTCACTTCCTCTATACATCTTCCACTTGTTAATTTTGTCCGACAGGTGACGGCCAACATCCGATTGCCACTATGACCCCACTGCTTCCATCTGTATTCAAATGTTGACAAACTTGTCAAGGCGATGTCGGGATTCGTTTCCCGCACTTCCGAGGGTGGCCAATCCGTCAACCATATGTACAAGTACAACTGTTATTTCTGCCCGACCTGTTTTTGGAAACACGTGCAGCCCCAACTATGAATGTTTTCTCTGTATTAGTTGAAACACTGGTTGCTTAGCAGATAGTCCGGTTAATCAAAAAATCCTCCCTAACAATCAGCTGGGTAAACGCACGGTTTCATTTTGTGACACTGGTTCATATTATAAATTATCTCTCGTTGTGAACTGTCTCTTGTTGTGAGCTAACACTTGTGGTGAATTTCCTCATGTTGTGAGCTACCCCTTGCTGTGAGCTATATGTTGAGATAGATCAACCATACATAGGTAAAAGACCAAGAGAAGAACACTGTAAACGCTGGCCAAAGTGGCCCCAGCTAGTCCACATATCTACGTTTTGTGAAAGCTTTCCTCAAGGATCCCTGCACACCTATATCTCCTTAAATGCCCAAGTCTGCCTAATTGATCACCAAGGAGAATCTCAGAACTGTACATAAACCTCCTAACACCGGCAAGGATCCAAGTAAGAGTATACCATCACCATTATGTGCCATGCCGGTAAGCGTCGGCGGTTATGCATCGCCATCTCACAGGATCACCAGAATCGTGGATCAGCTCTGTGTTTTTGTCCCGATCATATGCCAGAGTATACGCCAGAATCATATATGCCGTAAACATTCTTTATGTGCATATATTTTCTAATTTATAAATTCTGCCTGGGCTGCGGCCAGTTTTCTAATTCTAACTGCACGGGGAATTGTGACGTGCATACGAGTCTTCACCATTGTGCAAGAAGCCTAGGAGCCGCGTAAGCTCAGCAGCTAGACGCTCACCCGCCGGCTCTGTTGGTCATGGCTTCAATCCGCATCGGGGTGGATTCTAATTTTAGAAATTAACCTGCGCTGCCTGGTCGACCTAGCCTGAATTGGGTACCTGGAAATGTATTGGGAAGTACAACGGCTGAGTGATACTGACCACATACTGACCACCGATGATTGGTCTATACAAATATGATCAAACACTATGTGTCCAATGCACTTTAAGACTTGTAAAATGGACTTTCACTTACTTCCTTACTTAAATACCCGCCTACCTGCCCACGTACTTACCTACATTTTTACTAAATTATTTGCTTACCTACCTATTTACTTACCTACCTATCTATATACTTGCATACCTCATAACTTACTTACGTACATACATACTTAGTGACTTAACTACCTACTTTCCTTGCATTAGTATCTACCTACTTACCTAACTACCCACCTATCTATCTAGCTACCTGTTTGCTTACTTACCTATCTATCTACGTACCTACTTACTTACCTATCTACTTACTTACTTACATACTTATCTCTCAACCTACCTACTTACTTATCTACCTATCTTCCTATCTGCCAACTTACTTACCTACATTTCTACCTACCTACTTACTTACCTACCTAATTGCCAAATACTTACATACCTACCTACCTACCTACCTGCCTATCTACGTACTTACCTACCTATCGAACTCTTACTTAACTACCTAACTACGTACTTACCTACTTATCTAATTACCTACCTTTTTCCTTAGCTACCTACATACTTCAATCAATCATGTGTCACGCCGGAAAGCGTCGGTGGTCATGACTCGCCATTTCACTAGATCACCAGAGTCGTGGATCAGCTCAATGTTCCTGTCTCATCCATGCCATGTGGCCAAACCATCCAGGTATTTACTTCTCGGTCTGCCCCTTGGTCTCTTCCTTTCAATCTTGCCAGTTGTCACCAAGTTCTCCCATTTCATTTCTTCTCATAACATGCCCAAAAATTTTTGACTGTCAACGTCTAATTTCTCTACTCGATTTACGATTTTCATTTGTCTCCTGTAGTACTTGGTCATTGGTTTTTCTGTCTGTCCATGGTATTCTTTGCATTCTCCTCAGAAACCACATTTCTGCAGCCATCAGATGTCTTTCATCTTGACAGCTCATTTTCCAAGTTTCACATCCATACAAAAGAACAGGCTCTATGTAGCACCTCAACACTCTTTTTCTCGTTTCAGTTGACATCTTGTTATTGGTCAGTATGTTTTTCATCTTGCTAAAGGCTACTTTCGCCATGGCGATTCTTGTTCTAATCTCTTCAAGGCATCTCCCATCAGATGTTATGACTGTTCCGAGATAATTGTACCGATTCACTTCTTGAAGAATATTCCCATTTACTTGTATTTCCTTCTTCCTAGTGACGACCATAATTTGTGTCTTTTTACAATTTAATTCTAACCCCAGTTGTTCACTGTGTGCAACAACTGCATTTACTAAATGTTGCAAATCCTGCTCATTGTCTGTATCATCTGTATATCTAAAGTTATTGATGTTTCGTCCTCCAATGCTGATTCCATTTATATCTTCTACATTTCTGAAAATATTTTCACTGTATAGGGAAAAAAGATCTGGACACATTACACATCCCTGCCTAACACCTCTCTTAATATGCTGATATTGTCCCACTTCATTATCAATCTTTATGGCAGCTTGTTGTTTCCAATATATCTTTTTTATAAGCCTAATGTCTTTCCCATCAATTTGTAGATCTGCAAGCATATCTACCATGTTGACATGTCTTACTCTATCGAAAGCCTTTGTGTAGTCAATAAAGCAAAGATGTACATCTTTGTTTACTTCTATAGAACGTTCAATAACTGATCGCAGCATATACACAAATTTACTGTACCCTTTCCTTCTACAAACCCACAATTGTTCTTCCCATATTTAAGGTTGTATTTTCTTCCTCACTCTTTGCATGATAATTCGTAGCAAAATCTTCGTGATGTGACTCATTATATTAATTGTTCCATGTTGATCACATTCCCAGGCGCCTGATTTCTAGGGATTGCAATGAATATAGAATTACATAATTCAGAAGGTATTTCTCCGTTACCATATAATGTGTTAAGCAGTCTGGTGACTTGATCTATTCCATATTTTTCTAAAGCTTTAATCATTTCTGTTGTGATGTTATCTGAACCGGGTGCCTTGCCAGCTTTCATATGTTTAAGAATATTTCGAACCTCTATCTTCAAAATTGGCGGTCCTTTATTATTAAATCGAATTTCATACGGTTCATCTCTGTTATCATCATGAAGGTTTTTCACATATTCTGACCATACATGTAGAATCTGATCTTCTTCTATTATGATTTTGCCATCTTTAGTTTTTAGACAGCCTGCTGATGTACTTGTTCTTTTATTAGTAAGTTCCTGAATTCTTGTGTGCACTAATTTGGTATTTTGACTGTTTTGTTGTTTTTCAATTTCTAAGCAATTTTTCTCAAGCCATGCTTCTTTTGCCTCCTTACATAATATTATGACTTGTCTGTGAATTTCTTCATATTTGGCAGGATTATTTTTTGGGGTCTTCTTGTTTCCATTAGTTGTAAAATTTCTTCAGTTATCCATTTCTTACGACCCACCTTCTTTAATTTTGGAATAGTTGTTTCTGCAGCCAAACTGATTGAATTCTTCAACATTTCCCATTGGTCATCCACATTCTGGAATAGGATCTCTAGATCAGACATTACATCAAATCTACTCTGTGCTTCTATTACCTACCTACTTACTTACTTAATTACCCTCCTACCTACCCCCTTGCTTACTTATCTACCTACCTGCTTGCCTACCTACCTATCTACCCACCTACATACTACTTACTTACACTGCTACATACTTACTTACCTACCTACCTACATACTTACCTACCAATCTACCTCCTTACTTACTTACATACTTACCTACTTAGAAGACCAGACTTATCCACTACCCCTGGATCATGAAGGGAAGTTATATTACACGTGCCTCAATTCATAAAAATACAATCCAGACAGTGAAACAAATCGTGTCCCCGAAAGCCGAAACCGGACTGTCTAACCTCTGAACCATTTCGTCTGCTACATCTATTTTTCTGTCCCCTACCTGAGACTGTAGTTACACGTACGATTAACCAACTATTACAGGGCTGAAGTATCCAAACTTTGATGTCGGTGTTAATGTAATCTTAATGAGATATATTTACATCATAATGGAAGTCAGTGAAAGATTGTGCTTGTGTTTGCTGTATTGATCGCCGGCTTGAGGTCTCTAGAAGAGTGATATTGATTGTGTGAGTGAGTTCGCTAAACCTTTACAGAACGCAAGGTATGAACCGAGGCTGTGGTGAGGGTATTCTTCTGTGTCAGTTTTCGAAGCGGGCGCGTTAATGTAGTTGCTTTTGGGTTTACTCGGATAAGCCATGAACGCGGTCTGATGAGCGTTTGATGCCTGCGATCGACGTCCGCTAATTGAGAGAAAGACTGACCACTTATACCTCCGTACACTCAGGTCTGTACAGTGTCATCTCTGATTATCTCATCTCTTATTATCTAATGTCATCTTGTCCCTCTTGTACACTGCGGTGTCGAGGTGAAGCATAAATAACAGGAGAGTGCTCGTTTATGGGCTTCATGTATCGAGATCCCCATGGAATTTGCTATTCCCTCTTTCCATCATTTACGAGGTCGGCCTCTTCTTCTGCTTCCATTTCGTCCGTAAATTATTGCTTGATGTGGTATACTATTAGTTGGTAGCCTAGTTACAAGGCCAAACCATTAGACTTGCTGCCTTCTAATAAAAGCTAGCGCAGCTATAACCCCAACGTTAGTCCTGATTTCTTCACTCCTTCATTTCTTTCTTTAGATACATTGAGTATTCTTCTCAGGAATCTCATTTCTGTTGTTATTTTTCTTTTCTCTTTTTTTTTTTCTTTTTCTGTCACTGTCCAGGTTTGGCATTGGTAGCATAGAGTTGGTAGGAAGATTGCATTGTAGAGTGCTTTGACAGAAACTAGTGATACGTGTTTGTTCTTAGTATAGGTGCCATTTGCCCAATGAGATGGTTTGCCTTATTGCATCTATTTTCGATCTAGACTACTGATTTGCCATTTGATGATATAATGCTTTCGAAGTACTTGAAGCTCTTTACTTGTTTCAAGGGATGTTCTTTTAGAAGAATATTTGTAGTTTTTTCTTCTTTGGTTATAGTCATTACCTCTGTTTTACTTGTGCTAATTTTCATGTTATGTTCCTTATACACTTCGTGTAGACTATCCATGTGGTCTTGTAATACTGCTTCTGATTTTGCTTAGAGTTGGATCTTCCGCAAATATGAGTTCTTTAATGGTGTAATTTATCGTTGGTTCTTCTTCTATGTTCTGTTCTTCATGCGGTGTTCTTGGGGTCTCAGTTTGGTCTGTACAGTGCCATAGTCATATCACAAAGCCTTAGTAGGTTCTTGTTTCGGTATTTCACATTGACCACATGATCAAGTCATTAAGGTATTTATCACTCCGCCTTCCCCTGGCTTCTTACCGCATCAGTTTTGCCAGTTGTCACCAAGTTTGTCGGGTTTTTTTGTTTTCTCCACCGTAACGTGCCCAAAAATATTCTCTGTCTACATATAATTTCTCTAATCAATTTAGGATTTTCATTTGTTTCTTGAAGGTCTTTCTCATTCCTTTTTCTTTTCGTCCGAGGTATTCTTTGCATATTCCTCGTAAACCACATTTCTATTGCCTGTAGATGTTTCTCAGCATGTCTGCTTATTTTTGTCTGTGTTATTTTTTTTTCTGGAACGTTATGAGGAGAAATAAACGAAAGAACTTGGTGACATCTGAGAAGTTTGAGGGCAAAAGAACAAGAGGAAGGCAGAGAGGCAAATATCTGGATGGCTTAACTGAGACAAGAACAAAGAGCTGATCCACGACTCTGGTGATCGTATGAGTTGGCGAAACATGACAATCCACGCCTACAGGCATGACACATGATGATGATAATGTTGTCCATCTCACAAAAGGATATTCTGTCATATGTCATGGATTAATCAACAATACGCAATCAATTATATCACATGAATTATATTATAATTATAATGTTAGATTCTTAGTTAATCAAATAGCATATGAAAAGAAAATGACACATACGGGTCTGCTTGGTACGGTAATACTCTAGGAATCTTGAGTTTTAACTCTAAAATTCGAAGATTTGGAGTTCAGGACTTTTAAGCTCAAAAATAAAGGGCTTGCATCTGAGTGAGAGTGCTGTATAGATGTTCCTCCTGGACCTAATATCGAAGTACCATCTCCAAGCTCATATATATAGTGGAATTATAAGACAATCAATCAATCAGTCAGGTGACGTCTCCACAATGAAGGTTGGCTGCAATTGACCTCCAACACTGATTGTCTGTCGCCCTGACTGTATATTCGGTCATATTGTTGTTCTTTCATCTCTTGATGGTGTCTTCCCACTTGTATCGTTGTCTACCTCTTGCTCTCTTGCCTTCAACCTTACCCACCAGCATGGTTTTTATAAGAGAGTTATGTCTATTAACGTGGCCGAAATATTTCACTTGCCTCTTTTTTATTTCTTTCATCAACTCTCTTTTCATTCGCAGTTTTTCTAGAACCTCTGTATTTGATTGTTTTTGATTTCCATGAAATACGACATATTCTTCTGTATATCCACATTGGCCACGTGGCATGGTCGAGACAGAAACACGGAGCTACTATTACTACTACTACTACTTCTACAACTACAACTACTACTACTACTACTACTACTACTACTACTACTACTACTACTACTACTACTACTACTACTACTACTACTACTACTACTACTACTACTACTACTACTACTACAACTACTACTACTACTACTACTACTACTACTGCTACTACCACTACTATTACTACTATTACTACTACTACTACTACTACTACTACTACTACTACTACTACTACTACTACTACTACTACTACTACTACTACTGCTGCTGTTGCTGCTGCCACTGCTAGTACTACAATAACAACTACTACTTCTACTTCTTCTTGTAATTGATGTCTGTTTCAGCATCGTCATCGCAATCATCATCATAATCATCATCATCTTCATCATTACTCAATTCTACTTTCTCTCACTCCACGGTTGCCTTTATAGTGTCAAGTGGAAGAATTATCGCTCTTCGTGTTTCTCTTCTGATCGCTTCGTACGACAGTTCCCTCTTAGGAAACTTCGCTATTGACATTCTTGTTACACGATTACACCGTCTGATCTGTTGTCCTTGTACTCTTTTGAGGACTTGTCATGTTTCCAATTATGGTATTATTTCATTATTGTTTTTTTATTCTGTCTGTCTTGCTATTTGTAACACTGTTTTCATACTTCAGATTATAGTTGCTTTTTCGTGTTATCTTTTCCATTACTACTAGAGCTAACGTCTGTTTTTAACGATTATTTGGCTGGTTGAGTGGTTAGATGGTTGGAGGGTTGGTTGGTTAGCTGAGTGATTTAATTTTGGTTGGATTGGTGATTTGTTGGTTGGATAGTTCCATCGTTGGTTGCTTGCTACTGAATTCAATGAAGGACTGCGTGCCAGCCCCTGGATGATATGTACTGGCGTTCAGGTTGTCTAGACACTGAGGTGGGCGTACATTTGAGCAAGTTCTGGTGGGGAGGGGGGTGGAGTTTGATCTAATGATGAGTGGAGGGGTAGAGTGAATTCCGGTCCCAACATGGCGGAGAGGCATTTAAACCGTTAAGCCACTGGAGTGTTTATGCTTCTGGCTACGGTTTTCAGTTGCATTTTCCTCATGTTGGACTGGTAGTGCAGGGTTCCGTCGCCCTGCTAATGAGCTGAGTGCGTAGCGGGACACTGTGAGCTGTGAATTTCTTTTAGAATGTTTCTACATCTGTCCGCGGTTGTTGTAGGGTGAACTGCATGTTCGGAACGATGGTGATCGACCTGTCACTCGGAATTGTCTGGATCGCCTTTTCAGTTCACGAATGCATTTTTCTCGGAGACTCCTGGGGCTCGTGGCTGGAGCTATAGTGTTCGTGCTTTGTGCGATGCTTTTAGCCGGCCGCCCTGCCGAAAGGGACCAAACCATATGGGATCAATCCCAGGGAAATGAAGTCGATCCTCTCGAAATTTAATGCAGTAATGTGTGGCTGATGGTGTTCTAATGACTACCGCTGTCGTTTCCGTGGATGACGTTTGTGTAGGCATTCTGACGGCTGCATTATGCACAGTGTACTGTATGGGCTGATGACATAGGGCAGTTTTTTTTTTTTTGCGCTCGCTCGCTTTGAATGCAAACGTAGTCCATACACACTATTTGTAGTAGTGATGAACTGAATTTTGCGTGTGGATTAGCTTTCCATATTAACAGTGTCCCTCGCCATCAGGCGAGCCCACTCCGACTTCAGAGGGACTTGTAATTAACTCCCCCAAGTTAAGGACGACATGTCAACATTTTAGTCCAGCTGTCCGGTGTAGGGGTTAAAGCGCTAATCTCGGCATTAGTACACCGGGTGTTTAAGAACACGCGTTCTTATCCATTCGGTCATGCGGACCTGCATAGGGTAGTGAGGAGCATTTCATGTGCTATTCACTGTCTCAGGAAAGAAGAATAATGGGGACGACCCGTTGCTGTGAAGTTTTAAAGCGACTGACTGACTGACTGACTGGAGGAGTAGAGTTTAATCTACTGGGGAGTTGGGGTGGGGGGGGGGGAAGAATAGAGATTGGTCTAATGAGGAGTGGGGAAGTAGAGTTTTGATCTATGGGGAATTGGTGGAGGGGAGGGGGTGAGTTTGATTTAGTGGGAAATGTGGAAAGTAGAGTTTGATTTAGTGGGGAATTGAGGGAGTAGAGTTTGATGAAGTTGGGAGTTATCAGGAAACTTGGAAGCTTGATCCAATGGGGAATGTTGAAGGAGTAGGGTCATAATCTATGAGAGGGGAGTAGAGTTAGATCTAATGTCCAGTTGGCGTACAAGGACACATGTCGCTTTATCATAATGTGCTATATCTTGCCGTTTCCTTGCTGACATTTCTGGCATTTGTGATTGACTTCATCATATGTTTATATTTTCTTGTGTGAATCTTTTGAAATATTTGAAATACTTGTCTCGTCTCAATTCTTTTTTCTCAACTGGATTCTGTTTTTGGATTTTGACTGCGAAGATATACATGGAATCAGCATTGGAGGACGAAACATCATTAACATTAGATATGCAGATGATACAGTATTGAATGCAGACAATGAGCAGGATCTGCAACAATTAGTAGGTGCGGTTGTTGCACACAGTGAACAACTGGGATTAGAATTAAATTGTAAAAAGACACAGATTATGGTCGTCACTAGGAAGAACGAAATACCACTGACCAATACAAAGATGTCAATTGAAACGAAAAAAAGAGTGTTGAGGTTCTAAATAGAGCATGTTCTTTTGTATGGATGTGAAACTTGGACAATGAGCAGTCAAGCGGAAAAACATCTGATGGCTGCAGAAATGCGGTTTCTGTAGAAAATGCAAAGAATACCATGGACAGACAGAAAAAACAATGACCAAGTACTACAGGAGACAAAATAAAATCGTAAATTGTTTAGAGAAATTAGACGTAGACAGTCAAAATCTTTTGGACATGTTATGAGAAAAAATGGATTGGAGAACTTGGTGACAACTGGCAAGATCGAAGGGAACAGACCAAGAGAAAGACAGAGAGGAAAACACCTGGATGGCTTGGCCACATGGCATGGTCGAGACAGGAACACTGAGCTGATCCACGACTCTGGTGATCGAGTGAAATGGCGAGTCATGACCGCCCACGCTTTCCGGCACGGCATACGATTGATTGTGTTAATATGAGAACCCCTTGGTGTCGTGTGACCTAACACAGACAGTTCATTTCCGTTCCTCAGTTTGTGTGTCTATTTTAGCCTCTGTAGGCTGAAGGGCTTGCGAACGCGGTTTGTGAGCCCGTATACCCGAGTTCGAAACACGGCGGTGCTGGTTTTTTCGAAAAAGGTGTAGAGGCCGGTCGTTCAGAAAGCAATGGCAAACTACTGAACGTAACACTTGCCTAGTACATCAACAGCAGCTGAAAATGCTGGTGTTGACTGCAACGTCCCGTAAGGGATACGCAACACACAAAAAAAGCTGTCACCGTCTCTGTCTTTCTGTTGTCTGTCACAATCATTGTCTCTGTCTCCGTCTTTGAGTCCATTCTATTTCTATTGTGCCGACCGGCGTAGGCGTTCATGACTCTCCACAGATCTCGTTCTTTGGTTTTCTGGATCGACTCTGCCGTTGATATTCCTCCATGCCACCGTCGCAATCAATCCAGCATCATTTCTCGTGGCCTGCCTCTGCCTCTCTTCCCATCGATCTTTCCAGTTGTCACGATGTTCTCCAACGCCTCTCTTCTCATCACATGACCAAAAAAAAAAAAAATCTGTTTGTCTCTATCTTATTGTTGTATATAATGTTCTAATTGCGTTGTTAGTTACTTTGGCAGTCCCAGGAATTCGCAACATCCGTCTAAGGAACCACATCGCTGTTGCTTCCAATTTCTTCCTAATTTGTTAATTTATATTCCAAGATTCACAGCCATACAGCAAGACAGGTTCTGTATAGCTCTTCAGCACTCTCTTTCTTACGTTCAATTAAAGTGACTTATTGCATAATATATTCTTCATTTTCTTAAATGCCGTCTTTGCTTGCCCTATTCTGCTCTTGATCTCTGTTGTGCATCTTCCATCTGATATTATTAATGTCCCTAGATATTTAAAACTATGCACTTGGTGAAGAATTTTCCCTTCTATCTCAATTTCAAATTTTGGAGTCACCTGTTTCTTTGATATCACCATTGTTACTGTTTTCTTGGGAGAGTCCTTTCTTTGCACTCTCTGTTACTACAATGTCCAACAATTGCTGTAGATCTGTTGCATTACCCGCTATCAGTACTGTGTCATCTGCATAGCGTATATTATTTATATTATAACTTCCTAATATTATTCCCGGATTTTCTTTGATCTCTCTCATTATTACTTCGCTATAGAGGGAGAAGAGATCCTGTGACAAAACACATTTCTGTCTTACTCCCAACTGGCAAACTACTGAGCGTAAACACTTGCCTAGTACATCAACAGCAGCTTACAAAATGCTGATGTTGACTGCAACGTCCTGTAAGGGATATTTAACATTTAATAAAAATAGTTATCCTCGTTTGTGTCTCTACTTTTATCTCTCCCTCCCTCCCTCTCTCTCTCTCTCTCTGACTGTCTCTCTCTCTCTTTCTCTCTCTCTCTCTCCATATGTATATATATATATATATATATATATATATATATATATATATATATATATATATATATATATATATATACATATATATATATATATATATATATATATATATATATATATATATATATATATATATATATATATATATATATATAAAGTCTGTCTGTGTGTCTCTCTGTCTCGATATAACTGTCCTCAAATCTATCACTGCCTCTATCGCTGTCTAGGTCTCTCGGTACACTTGCTTCTATCCGACATCAAGTGTCACGTGACAGCATATGCCAATACGGAAGTTCTTCTTTGTAGCCCTCCATTTTCTGGATATAATCTATGCTCTCTCTCTCTCTCTCTCTCTCTCTCTCTCTCTCTCTCTCTCTCTCTCTCTCTCTCTCTCTCTCTCTCTATCTCTCATCATCTTTCTCATTCTCTCTCGCTCATTATCTTTCTGATTCTCTCCTTATCTTTCACTCGCGACTACTGTTTCTCTTTTCTTACATACACTTCTCACCACATATTCTCAACACACTATTTGTCCTTTATTTTCCCCATATTTCGTCTATTTAGCACACCCACTTAAGTATGTCGGTCTAACTCGGCCCTACTCACACTCTAGTTAGACCAGATCACGGATCACTGGTTCTCAAACTGCAATAGGTGGCCACATGTGAAAAATCTTGGAAACAATCTGCCTCTGTTTATAACTTTTCCCCTTGCATATCCTATTTACAGGGCATTGCAGTCGACTCCAGCATTTTTCAGCTGCTGTTGATGTCTTGGCAAGTGTTATGTTCAGTAGTTTCATATTTCTTTCTGAACGACTGGCTCACATACCTTTCCGTAAGAAACCAACGCTACGCGATCCGGTGCCGAATCTCGCTTAGCTGTTTCGTACGTGGGTATACGGGATTACGAACAGCTTCCTTAACTCATTTGCCTGGGAGACCTGTTTATATTACTTAAATCAATTTCAGTTTCATTCCTTTCGCGCATATTGGATATATGGCCACCGGCAAATGGTTTTATTGACAAACTGGCACAATAGATGTATTCTGATAAATGCTGTGTCTGTCGCATTAACATTCACAGTTCTCTGAGACCGATTTTATGAGGGTGGGTCGATCCATGCTGGCTGGAAAATAATCCGATTCTTCCATTACTACGGAAAGATCCCAGAAACGCGGTGTAAGCTACTGTACTAACAACATTAATAATAATGCGAGCATTACATCATTTACCATTACCTTTGAGAACAAAGTCTTAAGACGCATGTTTGGGCCCATTAGGGTTACACAAAGTGGAGAGTGGAAAAGAAGAAGCAACAAAGACATTTATGATCTGTTTAAGTCCCCGCTCATCACTGGTATCATGAATGCTAATAGACCGCAATGGCTGGAGCATATAGAAATAATGGAAGATAATAGGGAAACAAAACTCGCTTACACTCAAGAAATAAATGACCGTAGACCCCGAGATAGACCAAGAAGAAGATGGAGAGATAATACATACATACCTACAATCACTTGGATTCAACGACTGGCAAGAGAAGGTCAACCAGAGAGACGAATGGAGACGGCTTGTATCTGCAGCAAAGAACCTCAATGGCTCGGAATGCTGAAGAAGAGGAAGATTACATCATTTTTGTATTTGTAGCGTTCTTTCAGTTCTTCTTCTTCTTCTTCTTCTACTTCTTCTTCTTCTTCTTCTTCTTCTTCTTCTTCTTCTTCTTCTTCTTCTTCTTCTTCTTCTTCTTCTTCTTCTTCTTCTTCTTCTCCTTCTTCTTCTCCTTCTGCTTCTGCTGCTTCTGCTGCTTCTGCTGCTTCTGCCTCGACTGCCTCGGCTGCCGCAGCGGCAGCTGCCGCTGCTGCTGCTGCTTCTGCTGCTTCTTCTGCTTCTGCTCCGTTGTCGAGAATCTACAGAGAATCTCGTTTTGTTAGATTCATATTCTGAAATCAGTGTGTACAACGTCAAGATGAAAACAGGGCTAAATATATAATTATATATTATATATTATATAAATATATAAGCTAGACCAGATTATCAGAACCGCCGACTCGGGATCTTCATTTTCTTAACCAGCCCTAGATGAGTCGTGTGTTAAGTTGATTGTGCTCTCAAGAGATAAGACATAACACGATTTATTTAACCTAGTTATCTTCATTCTGAACGTGATTTGACAGGGCGATAGCCGCAGCCAGCACGGAACATCTTTGAGGGTTGACAGTCGACAACATCCAAACATTTCGGGGATTGACAACAATAAAGTTAAGTAGAACAAATTCGCATGTATTGTCTGTCGCGTACAGAATTAGAAAAAAAAAAGAGGAGAGACTAGAGGACACACTAGACAACATAACAATTGAAAACTATAATTACCAGACCGGGATTCGAACCTATCACCTCCAAATGACGACAGCGACGTGCTCAGGAACTAGTGTACTTTACCTCTTGACCAACTAGACACGGATACTACTATGGGAGTCAATCATTACATGTGGATTTATGTGTAAACTGTCTAAGTGGTATTATCGGGTTCCACAATTTCTGCTTAACTATCGGTTAACAGAGAAACACATTCACATTCAATGTTTGTGTTGTGAGACATTACGACTTAAATACACCAAGGTCACAAGTATTGACCCTTGATTAAAATTCAGTCCATCAGGTTAGTTAGTTAGTTAGTCTTTCCTCTTGAGCCTAAGGCGGCGCATAGGCAGAAGTCATGGCTCTCCATGTCCGGCAGTTCGCTGCTACCTGTTGTAGATCCTGGATGTTCACTTGGCCGTTGAATGAGCCTTCTCTGATGATGGTTCTACGCAGGGTCTCTCTTGGTCTTCCCCGTTTTCTTTTCCCTACTGGTGACCATATGAGGGCTTGGTTGGGGAGTCTTGTCTTGTCCATTCTGAGTACATGGCCGATGTAGTTCCAACGGCGTTTTCTTATAAAATTGGATACAATCTCTTTCTTAGTCTCTTGTCTTATATGCGTAGTGGTTCTGAAATCTGTCCAGTGGAGGTTTAGAATTCTTCTAAGACATTTGTTCTAAAAATTGTCTAATGTTTTATCTAAAGCTACCGTTGATTTCCAACTCTCACATCGATACGTTAGCACTGGAATCACACACTAGTTGAAGATTTTAAGTTTCGTATGAGTCCATCAGGTGCAGCCTCCATAATGGGCTGTCATGGATCTCCAATAATATCTGTCTCTCGTCTTGATTGTATATTCTGTCAGACTGATGTTCGTCCATCTCTTGATGTTATCGTCCTACGGATATCGTTGTCTACTTCGTGTTCGCTTGCATTACACAATACTCCCAAAATGGATTTTACAATAGTGTAGGTAGCGAGGTAGGTAGGAAGGTAGGGAGGGAGGGAGATAGAGAGGGAAGGAGAGAGGCAGAGAAGGAGAGGTGGGTATTAGACAGACAGGCAGACAGGCAGACAGGCAGACAGACGGACAGACGGACAGACGGACAGACGGACAGACGGACAGACGGACAGACGGACAGACAGACAGACGGACAGACGGACAGACAGACAGACGGACAGACAGACAGATAGATAGACAGATAGATAGATAGATAGATAGATAGATAGATAGATAGATAGATAGATAGATAGATAGATAGATAGATAGATAGATAGATAGATAGATAGATAGATAGATAGATGGATAGATGGATAGATGGATAGATGGATAGATGGATAGATGGATAGATGGATAGATGGATAGATGGATAGATGGATAGATGGATAGATGGATAGATGGATAGATGGATAGATGGATAGATAGATAGATAGATAGATAGATAGATAGATAGATAGATAGATAGATAGATAGATAGATAGATAGATAGATAGATAGATAGATAGATAGATAGATAGATAGAAATCAAATCAAATCAAATCAACTTTATTAGGGTCACAAATTGGGC
Source organism: Cepaea hortensis (assembly GCA_963921405.1). Taxonomy (NCBI): domain Eukaryota; kingdom Metazoa; phylum Mollusca; class Gastropoda; order Stylommatophora; family Helicidae; genus Cepaea; species Cepaea hortensis. The sequence continues at coordinate 58,701,882 of OY992896.1, forward strand.
GCGCAGGCCCGTCTTACATTCGGCCCTTCCAATCACTCGTCTTTCGTTCATCAAGAGCATTATACATTTACATAGGAAGAAAAATAAACATTGTGAAATGAATGTTGTAAACATAAACAAGGCTAAACATGGAGAAAAATGTGTACATAAAAAGTATGTGACGTAAAAGTAGTGATGCCAGCGCGTCCCACACACACACACACACCACACACACTCTCTCTCTCTCTCTCATTCACTCTCACTCTCACTCATTCACTCACACACACACACTCTCACTCATTCACTCTCCCGCTCACTCATTCACTCTCCCGTTCACTCATTCACTCTCCCGCTCACTCATTCACTCTCCCGCTCACTCATTCACTCTCCCGCTCACTCATTCACTCTCACGCTCACTCATTCTGTCTCTCCCGCTCACTCATTCACTCTCCCGCTCACTCATTCACTCTCCCGTTCAATCATTCACTCTCCCGCTCACTCATTCACTCTCCCGCTCACTCATTCACTCTCACTCATTCACTCTCATGCTCACTCATTCACTCTCACGCTCACTCATTCACTGTCCCGCTCACTCATTCACTCTGCCGCTCACTCAGTCACTCTCACGCTCACTCATTTACTCACACGCCCACTCATTCACTCTCACGCTCAATCATTCACTCTCCCGCTCACTGATTCACTCTCACGCTCACTCATTCCTTCTCACGCTCACTCATTCCTTCTCACGCTCACTCATTCACTCTCACTCATTCACTCTCACTCATTCACTCTCACTCATTCACTCTCACGCTCACTCAATCACTCTCACGCTCACTCATTCACTCTCACACTCACTCATTCACTCTCACGCTCACTCATTCACTCTCCCGCTCACTCATTCACTCTCCCGCTCAATCATTCACTCTCACTAATTCACTCTCCGGCTCACTCATTCACTCTTCCGCTCACTCATTCACTCTCCCGCTCACTCATTCACTCTCCCGCTCACTCATTCCTTCTCACGCTCACTCATTCACTCTCACTCATTCACTCTCACACTCACTCAATCACTCTCACGCTCCTCATTCACTCTCACACTCACTCATTCACTCTCACGCTCACTCATTCACTCTCCCGCTCACTCATTCACTCTCCCGCTCAATAATTCACTCTCCCGCTCACTAATTCACTCTCACTAATTCACTCTCCCGCTCACTCATTCACTCTGCCGCTCACTCATTCACTCTCCTGCTCACTCATTCACTCTCCCGCTCACTCATTCACTCTCCCGCTCACTCATTCACTCTCCCGCTCACTCATTCACTCTCCCGCTCACTCATTCCTTCTCACGCTCACTCATTCACTCTCACTCATTCACTCTCCCGCTCACTCATTCACTCTCACGCTCACTCATTCACTCTCACTCATTCACTCTCACTCATTCACCCTCACTCATTCACTCTCCCGCTCACTCATTCACTCTCACGCTCAATCATTCACTCTCCCGCTCACTCATTCACTCTCACTCATTCACTCTCACGCTCACTCATTCACTCTCACGCTCACTCATTCACTCTCACGCTCACTCATTCACTCCCACACACAGACACTCTCACTCATTCACTCTCACGCTCACTCATTCGCTCTCACGCTCACTCATTCACTCTCCCGCTCACTCATTCACCCTCACGCTCACTCATTCACTCTCCCGCTCACTCATTCACTCTCACTCATTCACTCTCCCGCTCACTCATTCACTCTCACGCTCAATCATTCACTCTCCCGCTCACTCATTCACTCTCACTCATTCACTCTCACGCTCACTAGATAGATAGATAGATAGATAGATAGATAGATAGATAGATAGATAGATAGATAGATAGATAGATAGATAGATAGATAGATAGATAGATAGATAGATAGATAGATAGATAGATAGATAGATAGATAGATAGATAGATAGATAGATAGATAGATAGATAGATAGATAGATAGATAGATAGATAGATAGATAGATAGATAGATAGATAGATAGATAGATAGATAGATAGATAGATAGATAGATAGATAGATAGATAGATAGATAGATAGATAGATAGATAGATAGATAGATAGATAGATAGATAGATAGATAGATAGATAGATAGATAGATAGATAGATAGATAGATAGATAGATAGATAGATAGATAGATAGATAGATAGATAGATAGATAGATAGATAGATAGATAGATAGATAGATAGATAGATAGATAGATAGATAGATAGATAGATAGATAGATAGATAAATTGATAGATATACTATGTGACACAAAAATGTCACCAATAAATAATAAACTCGAATGTTCTAAACAAATATACAACCTTTAACAACACTACATAACACGCGTCTGATTATGCCCCATTTATGGACCATCTCTCTAATTGGTTTCTAATATTTTCTTTCTTCCGCCCGATTTTTATTTCCGTCTGTTCATTTTCTACAAAAATGTGGACAACGCTTGGAAACATATTTCTGTGAATACATTAACTCCTGGATGAAAATATTTCATGTGACAGATTAAGTTTATTTGCAAGTTTCAGCTATACGTATGCTTATTTATTATTAATTTTTTTTTGTGTTAAGGTGTTTGTTCCCTGTGTTATTTGTACATGTTCAAGAAATGAACCTGGAATGTCATTAGGAAGAACGGCCCACGAACGCCACAGACAAATACAAAAACGATCAGCATTTTTGTTGATCATTTGAGCTGTCTGGTTGATTTTCGGCCATTTGGCTGGGTCAAAGTGTAGCTGTGTCTATCTGGATCTGGCGAAGAAGCTTTTAAGCCAATAGAAGCAACGGCACACAATGAATCCCACAGGGTTACAGTGCCCTTCCTCGGGGTGGTCGGGCTGTGTGACGGAGTGGCTATGGAGTGCGTGGGGTTTAAACACTATCTTCATACCATTGGCGGTGTGTTAGGCTTACAGTGCCTGGTGTGCTTTACTTGTTTTCCTTTTTATCATTCACTCGCAATGCTGGCATGCAGCCTATGATCATGTCTTCTCCCATTCCAGATTGGTCACCTGCTGCCAGACTTACCAATAGGAAGCTAATATGGTGGTTTCCAGTTGCCTCCGACTTTCATATCTGTGACCTCGGCTTGTGACAATAAATTCTAGCTCTCGGGACTAATAAGTGCCATACGCTGCTTAGAATGAATCGCTGAAAAACTAGAAGTAGGTTGTGAGCTTTACCAAAGCACGACTACAAAAAACAAAATGGACGTTGCGGCCAAAGCCTTCGTCAGCATGGAACAAACAAATAAAATGCCACAAACAATACGGTTTTACGATTTCTTGCATGGCATAATGCGTCGCATTTCGTTAGGTGCATATTGCAATGGTATATATAATATAAAGCGAAAACAAAACGAATAATGCTTTGACTGAAACACTCAAGGCATTGTCGATGAAAACCTCCCTGGCGAAGGGGTTTCCGACTTTCTCAGTAATCCCGTATATCCACGAGAGAAACACAGCTGCGCGAGATTCGGCAGCGGATCGCGTCGGGCTGGTTACTTACCGTGTATGTGAGCCGGTCACTCAGATAGCAATGGCAAACTACTGAGCGTAATCTTGCCAAGAACATCAACAACAGTTGAAAAACGCTGGTGTTGACTGCAACGTCCTGTAAGGGATATGCAAATTATAACTAAAAAACAATCTCACTGTAATCTAAGATTTAAAAGGACGTCCTTCCGTTCGCATGACAATGGCTTTTAAATATTATACTACCGTCGTAATAATTACTACACATTACAAACTATCAGTGTATATGTATTCTGTATTTTGGCCAAAGTATTATCAGTGTATTCACATCATATGATATATATCTGCAGTGTGCACGTGACAAGATGCAGCGACCTATGCCAGGCAAAAAATCGTGCAATCTTTTGTTCGTGACTTCTGTGCTTACTTTCACTAAGGGAATACATTGTTTTGAACTTATGAATTTATTTAAGAACTGTCTTGATGGCCTCAAGGATCCCCATTTTATATTTTAACGTTTATATTGATAAGTTCGCTCTTTGATCTCTATTTCTTTCTTTACCTCAATATGTGTGTCAATCAATAAATGAATTTATTTGGCTTGTTTAAAGTCCAAGAAATAAATATAATCATTCAAGGTTAAATCTATATTCTAATAAAAGAAATTTGTTGACGTCAACGAAAGCGATGGAAAGGAAATTCCTGTCACATATTTTCTATCAGGACAACTGCTTTTTTTTTTTTAAATAACTTTCTTGCATGGCAAAGATATTTACAGCTTTTATTTTATACAGCCGAAAAAAATAAAATAAAAACCAATATCTGTTCCATGAAACTGAGTATTTCCTTCCAGCTATTGCAAATAATTTGCGTAATCAGCGGAGGTAAATGTTTTGTTTTTCTTTCTCCGAGATTGAACTTTGCAGTTCATACATTAGGGGTTATGTGTTATTTATTTTACAATCTAAGCATTGATTCAAATGTCCATAATGATGATTATTATATTGCCTGTAGGTTTATACGTTTGCAACATTTTAA
>OY992896.1:58711431-58746431 GCA_963921405.1 Cepaea hortensis
TCTGAATTTGGTTTAACAATTAACAAAAAGAAGACACAGATTATGTCACAAGGTGCACATGGTGTACCATCAATCTTTATTGACGACGCCGAACTGGAGATAGTAGACCATTTTACATATCTAGGATCAGAGGTAAATAGCAAATTATCTCTCGATCAGGAAATCAACATCAGGATTGGCAAGGCAGCAACAACAATGAACATGTTAGCAAAAAGAGTCTGGGAGAACAGGAAGCTTACTGCCAAAACAAAAGTCCTCGTCTAACAAGCCTGTGTCCTTAGTACTCTTCTTTATGGCAGTGAAACCTGGACAACTTACTCACGCCAAGAGAAACGTTTAAACAGCTTTCATATGCGGTGTCTGCGAAGAATACTTGGTATTAAGTGGCAAGACAAAATCACAAATACTGAAGTATTGAAAAGATCAGGTTGTGTGACGGTGTATTCCATGCTCAGTCTTCGTAGACTTAAATGGATAGGACACGTTAGGAGGATGGATGATGGTAGAATACCAAAGGACATCTTTTTTGGGGAATTACAGACGGGTAGGAGATCTCAGGGTCGGCCTCTACTACGATACAAAGATGTGTGTAAGCGGGACATGATTGATACAGGTATTGATAATGCACATTGAGAGCACGTCGCCGCTGAACGTGTTGCATGGAGGGCAACTATCAGAAATGGAATAAAGGCAAAGGAGAAAATGATTGCAGATAAAGCACACATAGAGCGTGAGAGACGTAAGATGGTGCAAAATGGTGGAAGTGACCATGTTTTCACATGCACCTACTGTGGGCAAACATTTGCAGCAAGAATTGGCCTTACCAGCCACACTCGCCACCGCCATGGATCGTAGTTATTAAGCCTTCTTGAAGCACAATGTACCAAACTATCGTCTGTCAAGACGGAAAGGTGCCAATGTAATGTATATATATTTATATATATATATATATATATATATATATATATATATATATATATATATATATATATATATATATATATATATATATATAACAAGAAATGGAAGAGAGAAGATTAATATATTAGGAATGTGCGAAGCGAGATGGAAACGGGTAGGGATCAAGACATGAGAGGATTGTTAGATTATTTATTATGTGCGAGAAGAACGGCAAAGAGGTGTAGCCATTATATTGGATCGGCAAACAGTCTTTTAGTCAGGTCTTAGTCAGATATGACTGAGCTACCGTATGACAGTAGACGGTACTAACTGCTTTCTGTTAGCGCCGAATGTTGGGCGGCGCTTACCAAACCCGACACCCCACATTGTGCCAACGGCTTCGGGCGGAAGAGCGCAATTGTGAGGGTACTAGCCTTATCCTGGTGCGAGGAAATGCAACCCAAAGACAAAATAAGTCATGGCAGGGCAGACCAGGCCCTAAGCCTTTTGTTGGCAGCTGGTCTAGGATCGAAGCTCCCACAGGCGGACAGTTAGAGTATTGCTTTGCTGATCCGGCAGCATCTGCAGCTTGTATTGTTCCAGATGTATAGGTATTATCTTTCCTCTGGAGTGAACTAGGCAGGCCGAGAGAGGGATCATGCTGCATGGGCAACACATAGTTTCTTTATTTTAGCCCAGGCTTTGTGCTATGGAATGTTTTCACATGCACCTACTGTGGGCAAACATTTGCAGCAAGAATTGGCCTTACCAGCCACACTCGCCACCGCCATGGATCGTAGTTATTAAGCATTTTTGAAGCACAATGTACCAAACTATCGTCTGTCAAGACGGAAAGGTGCCAATGTAATGCAAACATCAAATTCTGTTAAAGGACATTGGGCTGTGTCAGACAGAGTTCTATTAGTAAAATTAAACGGAAGACCTTTTAAAAATAAATGTCATTCAAATATATGCTCCAACAAATGAATGCAGTGATGAAAGTATAGAGGAATTTTATAATGACGCAATGAGTCTGCAATGAAGAACTGAATCAAATCAGAATAAATATTATTATGGTTTCAACGCAAAAGTAGGAAATCTAGGCGATAGATGCAGTGTAGGCAACCATTTTTTGAGAGAGCAAAACGAAAGGGGATACAGACTTGTAGAATGGGCAAAAGAACTAGAAATGTTTGTAGGACACACCCGATTTAAACAGCATCCTAGAAGATTATGGAAATGGAGGAGTTCAGACAGCAGGACTAAAAACCAAATAGTTTACATCCTGATTAACAGAAGGTTTCGAAATATATAGCAGTTGTAAAAACAGTTCCCAATGCAGACTGTTAACTGATCACAGACTAATTACGGGCACACTGAGGGTAAAATTAAAGAAAGTCAAATATACAACATGAAACACTAAATATGATTTATGCAAATTGAAAAATACAAATATATAGAAGATAGTTTTAACATAGATGTAGCAAACAAATTTGATATGTTATCTGATCTAGAGATCCCATTTCAAGATGTGGATGACCAATGGGATATGTTGAAGAATTCAATCAGTTTGGCTGCAGAAAAATAAACTATTCCAAAATTAAAGAAAGTGGTTAGTAAGACATGGATGACTGAAGAAATTTTACAACTAAAAAAACAAAAAATAAAGGAAACAAAAAGACAGAACAGAAATAACCCTACCAAATATGAAGAAATTCACAGAAAGGTCAGAACATTACGTAAGGAGGCAAAAGAAGCATGGCTCGAGAAAATTGCATAGAAATTGAAAAACAACACAACAGTAAAATTAACAAATTAATGCACAAAATAATTCAGGAGCTTATTAATCACAGAACAAGTAAATCAGCAGGCTGCCTAAAGACAAAAGATGGAAAAATCCTAATAGAAAAGGATCAGAATTTACACGTATGATCAGATCATGTGAAAAACCGTTATGATAATAACAGAAAAGAACATGATATTCATTCTAATAATGAAGGACCATCAATTTTGAAGATCGAGGTTCAGAATGTTCTTAACCATACGAAAGTTGGCAAGACACCCGGTTCAGATAGCATCACATCAAAAACGTTTAATGCTTTAGAAGAATATGGAATAGATAAAGATACCAGACTGCTGAATACAATATATGATACTGGAGATATACCTCATGAATTATGTAATTATGTATTTATTGCAATCCCAAAGAAATCAGGAGCCTTGAAATGTGATCAATATCGAACAATTAGTATAATTAGTCACATCACGACGATATTCCTTATCATGCGGGAAAGAGTTAGGAAGAAAACACAACCTGAAATAGGAGAAGAACAATGTGGGTTTATAGAAGTCAAGGGTACGGTAAATGGTGTGTATATACTGAGAACAATAATTGAACGTTCCATAGAAGTAAACAAAGATCTATACCTTTGCTTTATTGACTACACAAGGGCTTTCGATAAAGTGAGACATGTCGACATGATAAGGATACTTGAAGATCTACAAATTGATGGAAAAGACCGTAGACTTGTAAAAAAAAACATATATTGGAAACAATAAGCTGCCATGCGAATTGATCATGAAGTAGGTCAATATCAGCCTATAAGAGAGGTGTGAGACAGGGATGTGTAATGTCTCCAGATGTTTTTTTCCCCTGTACAGTGAAAATATTTTCAGATATATAGAAGATGTGGAAGGAATCATCATTGGGGGCAGTGAAGGGGGGCGATACATCGAACGAACGAACGAACGAACGAACAAACGAACGAACGAACGAACGAACGAACGGACTTTATTTTCACAGGGTAACCAAAACATGCCGGTCTCTCTGGCTGTGGGGTTACAACACTTTCTCTCTGTAATCCCGTTTATCACGCAGAGTCTCGCAGCGGAGCGAGAACTGAGGTGGTTCGACCCCCGCTCGTGACTTGCGGATACTGAGCCGGCCGCTCAGAAAGCAATGGCAAACTACTGAGCGTAATCTTGCCAAGAGATCAACAGACAGCTGAAAGATGCTGCTGTTGACAGCTAAGTCCTGTAAAAGGATACGCAAAAAAAAAAAAAAAAAAAAAAAAAAAAAAAAAAAAAAACCAAAACATAAATAACATTAAATATGCAGTTGATACAGTCTTGATGGCAGACAATGAACAGGACCTGCAACAATTAGTAGATGCAGTTGTTGCATACAAGTAACAGCTAAGGTTGGAATTGAATTGTAAGAAGACACAGATTATGGTTGTCACTGGAAAACAGGAAATACCACAATGTATAATTATATACAAGTAAATGGGCATAGTTTTAAACAAGTGAATCAGTACAGTTATCTCGGAATAGTCATAACATCAGATGGGAGATGCATTGAAGAAATTAGAATAAGAATTGCCATTGCGAAGGTAGCCTTTTGCAAGATGAAAAACATACTGACCAATAAAAAGATATCAATTGAAACAAAGAAAAGAGTGTTGAATTGCTACATAGAACCTGTACGTTTATATGGATGTGAAGCGAGGACAATGAGCAGACAAGCTGAGTTTAGTTTAGTTTAGTAGACGGATCAACATCACGGCACACGGGTGCAACTCATAAGTGCTCCGTTCTTCTCCTAACTCAAACCTGAGTCTGGATAAACTCAGCTCTGTGCACGAACTCCGTAGCACCGGCGAGGATCCTGAAATACTTTGAGTAGATGTTTAACACAAAATTTTGCCCAGGCAGCGCCGTTAGGCTAATCTTTTTCGATTTCCAACCGCCAAGGGATTTTTTACGTGCGCAACAATACACACGGGAGTCCGATCTCACTACCCAGAGACCAGGGGATTTCCCTCCTCAACTGGTTTTCTCGATATGGTGCATGGCACAACACACCCTACTGACCAGGTCTGCACATCCAACGGTTTGTCAGAACAATGGAGAAATCAGACGCCAGGAATGTGATAAAATTCTTGATGTTACAGGGAAAAACACCTACAAAAATACACAGGGAGATGGAGCCAGTGTTTGAGGAAGTCTGTCCTTCGTATGTTTCTGTAGAAAATTGGTGTTTGCAGTTTAAGTGTGGCGTTTCCAAGTTTCTGATCTACCAAGATCAGGACGACCGTCCTTAGAGTGCAAAGATGCAAATGCTGCAAAAGTGAAGAAAATCATAGACCAGGATAGGAAAATGACAATTGCAGAGATATCGGGTTCAGTAAAACTGAGTAAGAGTACCATTCCTGTTTTCCATATCCTTTACAGGACATCGCTGTCAACATCAGTATCTTTCAGCTGTATGTTGATTTCTTGGCAAGATTACGCTCAGTAGTTTGCCATTGCTTTCTGAGCGGCCGGCTCACTATCCCGCAAGTCACGAGCGCGGGTCGAACCGCTCCCAATTCTCGCCTCGCTGCGAGACCCTGCGTGGATAAACGCGATTACGGAGAAAGTGGTGTAACCCCTCAGCTAGAGAGACCGGCGAGTAAGAGTACAGTTTGTAGAATTTTACACAACACACTGAACATGAGAAAAGTGTTTGCCCGCTGGGTCCCGAGCCTGCTGACTAGTGAATAGAAACAAACACGGGTTGATTGTTGTGGCCAATTGCTCAACATATCTTCTTCTTCTTCAGCGTTCCGAGCTATTGAGGTTCTTTGCTGCAGATACACGTCGTCTCCATTCGTCTCTCTGGTTGACCTTCTCTTGCCAGTCGTTGATTCCAAGTGCTTGTAGGTCTGTATGTATATTATCTCTCCACCGTCTTCTTGGTCTACCTCGGGGTCTACGGTCATTTATTTCCTGAGTGTAAGCGAGTTTTGTTTCCCTATTATCTTCCATTCTTTCTATATGCCCCAGCCATTGTAGTCTATTAGCCTTCATGATACCAGTGATTAGCGGGGAACAGATCATAAATGTCTTTGTTGCTTCTTATTTTCCACTCTCCACTTAGTGTATCACTAAAGGGCCCAAAGATGCGTCTTAAGACTTTGCTCTCAAAGGTTTGTAACAAGGCTTCGTCTCCTTTAGCTATATTCCAGGTTTCGGAGCCATACAGCACAACTGGTCTGATCAATGTTTTGTAAATTGTGATCTTGGTGTTACGAGATAGCACATTTGATTATAGCAGGTGTTGTAGTGGATAGTATATCTTATTTCCAGAGTTGATTCTAGCTTGTATTTCTTCCCTTATTATGTTGGAGCAGTTGAAGATTGTACTCAGGTATTTATATGTTTCCGTTCTTTTAATGGTCATATTATCTATTTGTATGTGGCCAGAGTTTTTTGCCTTTCCTTCTCTTGAAATTACCATATATTCTGTCTTATCTTGGTTGATAACCAGCCCCATTTGTTGAGCTTTTTCCTTTAAGTGAGTCAATATGTCCACTGTCTTTTGTTCATTTTCCCATATAATATCTATATCATCTGCGTAACCAAGCAGTCTGGATGTTCCTCCAACAGCACATTCCTCCTTTACCTTCCTTACAACTTTATCTAGACCCAGATTGAAAAAGAGCGGCGATAGTGCATCACCCTGTTTCAAGCCAGATGTTATTTGGAAAGGGTCTGATTTCCTGCCTTTATATGTTACTATATTATAAGTATCTTCAATGCATAGTCTGCGCAACATATGGCAGTCGAAAAACATGTTGACGACCATGGTGACGGTAGATGCGACTTGGATTCACCATTATGACCCAGAATCCGAAATTGCCAGCATACAGTGGAAAGCCCGGGGCTCTCCAACACATGTCAAGCAAAGATCACACAAATCTGCAAGAAAAGTGATGCTAACTGTTCTTTTTGGGACGTCAAAGGTGTCATATTGAAAGATTACATGCTTTATGGCAGCACGGTTAATGGGCAGTACTATGCATATCTCTTTATAAAACTAAGAAAGGCTGTGACCAGAAAACGAGGGATAGCGCGTACGCAAATGCTGCCTTTGCTTCAAGACAATGCGCCCTCCCATAAAGCACGGCTTGTGCTGCAAACTGCCGACGATTTGAATATTGAAATTCTTCCATACCTACCATATTCTCCAGATTTGGCTCCATCAGACTTTTTTTCTTTTCCCAAATCTTACTAAACAGCTGAAACGAAATCGTTTTGACAGTGACGAAGATGTCATACTGGCTTGTGATAACTGGTTTAGTTCGAAAAAAATACGTTGTTTTATTCTGAAGGTCTTTTCAAGGTCAAGCAGAGATTGCAGAAATGCATAAATTCAGGTGGTGGCTACATTGAGAAGGAATAAGCACTATGCCACATTTCTATTTTCTCCGTCTTCTCCTTCATGGTCAGGCTACAGACTTACGAGAGACCCCTTGTATTAGACGACAAAGGAAACAATTAACATTCTTTGGTCGTGTAACAAGAAGGAAAAATGCGAAATCTTAACGATAGGGTTAATTAGCGGGATGAGAGATGGAATGCACCTATGTTATCAAAGAAAATGGAGATTCCAGCGCATGGATCTATAAACAGCACAGGCAGCAGCTGTTGGAAAGCATACGTGTGGTGGAACTTGGGATACATGAATGAGGAAGTTAATCCTCTTTTGTCAACCTGCGGATCATAGGTGTCCGATGATGATAAGCGGACATTGAGGATAGAGATCATGCTGGTTTATAGTGCCGCTGGTATATGGGAGAGTTATATCACAGAAGAGAGAAGTAGAAGAAGAAGAAGAAGAAGAAGAAGAAGAAGAAGAAGAAGAAGAAGAAGGAGAAGAAGAAGAAGAAGAAGAAGAAGAAGAAGAAGAAGAAGAAGAAGAAGAAGAACAACAACAACAACAACAACAACAACAACAACAATAATCGTATATGTTAACACACACACACACACACACGCGCACACACACACACACACACACACAACACACACACACACGCACGCACACACACACACACACACACACACACATAAATAGATTACAAAGTATTACAAATATGTAACGTTCACATGCAACCCTACACATGTAGAGAAGCAAGAATCTCCATTGGCGGTCAAAGAGTCGCTCTTCAGAAGTAGGCCACAATAATGTGGACAGCCAAGTAGAACAATGACTCGGGCCTGAAAAAGACCAAGACACACAGGAAACGAATCAGACGACAAAAGTGAAACAATTAACATTCTTTCGCCGGGTAACAAGAAGGAAACATGGGAAATCGTAACAACAGCGTTGATTAGAGGGAAGAGAGATGGAATGTAGCTTTGTTATCAAGGAAAATGAAAATTCCGGAGAATGGATCGATAAATAGCCCAGGAAGTTGGCAGCTGTGTAGCGGCTTGACTGGTGGAACTTGAGTTATATGAATGAGGAAGTTAATCCGCTGTTGTCAACATGCGGACCATAGGTGCACAATGATGATCCGGGAACAGAATGGAGTGATCGTGCCGGTTCAAAGTGCCGCGAATCTGGTACAGGGAAGGGTTGCATCACTTTTGTGACAGCGATTTACCGCGGCAAAACCGGAAGAGAGAGTGGGAGGTGGAGGAGGAGGAGGTGATGAAGAAGAAGAAGAAGAAGAAGAAGAAGAAGAAGAAGAAGAAGAAGAAGAAGAAGAAGAAGAAGAAGAAGAAGAAGAAGAAGAAGAAGACGACGAGCAGCACCACTACCAGCAGTAGCAGCAGCAGCAGCAGAAGAAGAAGAAGCAAGAAGAAGAAGAAGAAGCAAGAAGAAGAAGAAGAAGAAGAAGAAGAAGAAGAAGATGATGATGATGATGATGATGATGATGATGATGATGATGATGATGATGTAAAGGGCTTCACAGGCATACATTTTGATTTCACTACATCGGATGTTATCTCGTATTGTTCGGTTTCTTTTCTTATTGAAAACTACCGAAAGCGTTGCACAAAACTTTGTTACTCTATTGACGACCCCCTGGCGTTTCTGACAATATGGTATTCGTGAGCATATTTTGACAGTATTGAAGATATCATACTGGTATGTTAGCTGGATTGTGTCTACAAATAGTGTTATTTATATCGAGTTACTTGTTTAGTTCTGCAAATAGTGTCATCAATATCGACTTTCTTGTTTAGTTCTACAAATAGTGTCATCTATATCGAGTTTCTTGTTTAGTTCTTCAAATAGTGTCATTTATATCGAGTTTTTGTTTGGTTCTACAAATAGTGTCATCAATGTCGAGTTTCTTGTTTAGTTCTACAAATAGTGTCATCTATATCGAGTTTCTTGTTTAGTTCTTCAAATAGTGTCATGTATATCGAGTTTTTGTTTGGTTCTACAAATAGTGTCATCAATGTCGAGTTTCTGGTTTAGTTCTATAAATAGTGTAATCTATATCGAGTTTTTTGTTTAGTTCTACAAATAGTGTCATCTATATCGAGATTTTTGTTTAGTTCTACAAATAGTGTCATCTATATCGACTTCCTCGTTAGTTCTCCAAATAGCATCATCTATATCGAGCTTCTTTTTTAGTTCTACAAATAGTGTCATTTATCGTGTTTTTTGTCAAGCTTTTACATCTTCTTTGTTCCTCTTCCGACGGGAGGGCTTCACACTCATGTGTACACCACAGTCTGATTTGAGCATGCATTTGGTTCAGGTTGACTTCCTCTAAACAGATTTTATCCCAGGTTATGGCCTCTGTCTACGTGTATGTAGGTTTTATTTTGTCTTTCCTAACACTCTTGCAGGGCAGCCACATTACGGCCTACTGTTTGCTATTGTCAACTGCCTTGAGATATTTAAGACCAGGCAACTTGAACACGGCACCTCCATTTTTTGGACCTTATCCTAGAAGGCTAAGTAACGATCTAACAACCCAAGAGATCAGGGAGACGTGTGATATAATTAGATACGTTGATTCTTGGAACAATTCTCAGCTGTTCCCTGGGATCGAACCTGGTTTCTTTTGAGCCGTAGACGTGCACCCTAACGTCTCAGCCACGGCTGACCACGCCACTACGGTCAAGCGCTCAGACGGTATTAGTCTGTCCGTTGAAGTAATGGCTCTAATGACAAAGAACCATAATATTAAAGTGTAAGTTTTCCATGACATTTCCATTGTAGTCAGTGGAAAGATATGGCCACCTTCTTTAAATCTTCTCCTGCTTTCCTTCGCGTGAAATGTATTGTCTATATCTGCAATGCAGTCTTTTTCACAAAATTCAGTGTCTTTTTAAGTTCAATGAGGGATCCTTTGAGTTTATCCTCCATTGTTGTTTCTCTAGGCTAGATTGGTTTGGCTAGACATATCGTATTCGGGGCAGTCTTGGAGTATGTGATTTGCTGCCTGTGGCGTCAATCCACATGTGCACATGGTTGAATTGCCAATGCTCCCTGTATAATAGGGCATACCATTGGGAATTCATCCCCATCTAGTTGCAGGATGAAATTTCTTTTCTCGACAGTAGAACAATGATGTCAGCAGAAATGTGACGTCTGGAACAATGCAACGCACACAACAGGACTAAGTAAAATATAAATGCAGCTTTATTCTAGAAACTGTTATGGGAATATAGCAAATATTTAGCTAACGCTATTATTATTATTATTATTATTATTATTATTATTATTATTATTATTATTATTATTATTATTATTAGTATTATTATTATTGACACCACGCCGTTTTGACAGATGATAATTTGTTACATTTTGATTCACAGAACAAAGCTTGGGCTGAACTGTAGAGACCTTGCTTTGCCCATGCACCATGATCCCCTCTCGGCCTGCCTAGTTTACTACAGAGGAAATGTAACACCAATACATCTGGAACACCGCAGAAGCTGCTGGATCAGCAAAGCAATGCTTTAACTGTCCGCCTGTTGGAGCTTTGATCCTAGACGAGTTGCCAACAAAGGTTTAGTGCAATATCATATCATTCATTGGCACCTTGCCGTCTTGACAGACGATAGTTTGTGCTCTAAAAAGGCATAATAACTTTTAACAATGGCGGTAGCGAGTGTGACTGATAAGGCCAATTTGCGCTGTAAATGTCCGTTCACAGTGGGTGCATGTGAACACGTGGTCATTTCCACCAGCATGCACCATCTTACGTCTCAAACGCTTGGTGTGTGACTTTTCTGCAATAATTTTCTCCTTTGACTTTATTCCATTTCTGATATTTGCCCTCCATGCAACACGTTCAGCGGCGACTTGCTCCCAATGTGCATTATCAATGCCTGTATCAATCATGTCCCGCTTACACACATCTTTGTATCGTAGTAGAGGCCGACCCTGAGATCTCTTACCCATCTGTAATTCACCAAAAATGATATCCTTTGGTATTCTACCATCATCCATCCTCCTAAGATGTCCTATCCATCTAAGTCTACGAAGACTGAGCATGGAATAAACTGTCACACAACCTGATCTTTTCAATACTTCAGTATTTGTGATTTTGTCTTGCCACTTAATACCAAGAATTCTTCGCAGACACCGCATATGAAAGCTGTTTAAATTGTTCTCTTGGTGTGAGTAAGTTGTCCAGGTTTCACTGCCATAGAGAAGAGTACTAAGGACACAGGCTTGATAGACAAAGACTTTTGTTTTGGCAGTAAGCTTCCTGTTCTCCCAGACTCTTTTTCTTAACCTGTTCATTGTTGTTGCTGCCTTACCAATCCGGATGTTGATTTCCTGATCTAGGGATAATTTGCTATTTACCACTGATCCTAGATATGTAAAATGGTCTACTATCTCTAGTTCGGCGTCGTCAATAAAGATTGATGGTACCCCATGTGCACCTTGTGACATAATCTGTGTCTTCTTTTTGCTAATTGTTAAACCAAATTCAGAACAAGCATTGGAGAATGCAGATAGTAGACATTGCAATTCTTCCTCAGAGTGGGTCGTAACTGCAGCATCATCCGCAAAAAGCAACTCTCTGATCAGTACCCTCCTAATTTTGGTCTTAGCCTTCAATCTCTGAGCATTGTAGAGGCCGCCATCTGAGCGTGAGTGAATGTATATACCACCATCCTGATCACGAAATGCATATTTCAGTAGAAGTGAAAAGTATATTCCAAAGAGGGTGGGAGCTAGTAGACAACCTTGCTTAACTCCACTCTTGATTTCAAATTCTTCAGAAGTTGCACCATCAAACTTGATTATACCCTTCATGCCTGTGTGGAACGATTCCACAATGGACAGAAGAGTTGGTGGGCAGCCAATCTTCTTTAGTGCCTTGAACAGACCCTCACGACTGACCAAATCAAATGCCTTTGTGAGGTCGATGAAGGCAATAAACAGTGGTTGATTCTGTTCACGGCATTTTTCTTGCATTTGTCGCAATGAGAATATCATATCAGTGGTAGACCGGTTCTGTCGAAAGCCACACTGTGATTCGGGGTAGACTTGATCTCCTAGGACTTGAAGTCTGCGCAGAACAATTCTGGCAAATACTTTTCCAACAATACACAGAAGTGAGATACCCCTATAGTTGTTACAGTCGCTCCGATCGCCCTTGTTCTTGTACAGCGTTATGATGTTTGAATCTTTGAAATCCTGTGGGACTTGTCCTTCACGCCAGCATAGCTCTATTAGCTGGTGGATCTGTAGAGTGAGTGTGTCTTGCCCACTCCTGATCACCTCTATTGGAATCCCATCCTTACCTGGAGCCTTGCCAGATGCAAGTTCATTTATAGCACACTTAACTTCTGTTATGGTGGGAAGTGTGTCCAGGTGGTCAAGAGTTGGTAGAACCTCTATAGCGTTAAGGGCATCATCCGCTAGTTTGGTCTCACTTGAGTAAAGCTCCAAATAGTGCTCTACCCATCTGTCCATCTGCTGTTTCTTATCAGTGATGACTTCTCCAGTCAAGGTTTTCAGCGGTGCACTTCTTTTGATCACTGGACCACAGGTTTTCTTTATTCCTTCATACATGCTTCTTATGTCTCCCTTATCACTTGCGATTTGAATGGACTCACATAACTTGATCCAATAATCATTTGCACACTGCCTGGCAGCCTTTTGCACATCCTTCCTAGCTTGCCTTAGCTCACTCAGAGTGTTACGCCTTGGTCTTTCCTTGTTTCTTAAGAGAGCTTTCTTCTTCTTATCAATCAAGGGCTGCAGAGTCTCGCTGTTGGCCGCAAACCAGTCCTGCCTCTTATGATCCACAGTGCCGTAAACCCCTACGGCAGTTTTATAAAGAGTTTCCTTAATTTGACCCCACTTTTCATTTACTGTACAATTTTCTGGTGTATCAGTGAAAGCGTCTTCAAGTTGCTGTTGAAACTGAAAGCACTTTTCAAGATCATGAGTGTTAATAATATTAATCATGGGGCTAGATTTGTGTTTAGCTGTGTAGATTCTCTTTGGTCTCAGTCTAACTCTTGCAACAACCAAAGAATGATCTGTATCACAGTCAGCACTGTGGTAACTACGAGTCAATGATATATGGTTCAGATGTTGTCTCCGTGTGATGATGAAGTCCAGCTGGTGCCAATGGCCTGATCTTGGATGTTTCCATGTGACCTTATGCATCTCTTTTGTTTTAAAAAAAGAGTTTGTAATACATAGGTCATTACTGGTGCAATGCTCCAGCAGCCTTTGCCCATTTTCATTCATGCGACCGATGTTGTATTTTCCAAGGGAAACTGGCCATGAACTCGAGTCCTTGCCCACACGAGCATTGAAATCACCGAGCATATAAATGTAGTCAGATTTTGGAACTGCCTTGATCACGGAGTCTAACTCCTCATAGTACAAATCCTTCACATCATCAGAGGAATCGAGTGTCGGTGCATATGCAGTAATAATGGTGGCAAACCCACAAGAGGTTGCCAAGCGCAGGGATAATAGTCTTTCATTTCCTCCTGCTGGAATTTCAATCATTCCCAGTAGCGAATTCTTCACTGCAAAGCCCACACCGTGTTGCCTTTTTTCTGCCTGCCCTCTACCCTTCCAGAAAAAGGTGTAGTTGTTTTCCCTGAGTGACCCTTCCTCAGCGAGGCGAGTCTCCTGCAGGCCAGCAATATCAATGTTTAGACGATTGAGTTCGGCATCAATCACAGCCGTTTTTCTCACATCGTCAATATTGGTGAAGTCAGTGGAAAATCCTGGACATATGGTTCTCACGTTCCAGGTTGCAAGCCGTAGCTTGAGGTTTCTATTTTTATTTTTGTTTGTACCTGGTGCATTGGTTTTACAGCCTGCGATACAGATTTTGTCCTAGCCCCAAGCACCCATTGAAGCAGGCAGGCTGTGGCGGATCAGCACCCAATTGGCTGGGGGCTGCCCAGCTTGAGGCGGGCGGTAGCTGATCAGTGACACCTATAGGTGTCTCCCACCGTCAGAGGCAACGCGTGGCGCCCCATGTCTACGCCAACTGACAAGGACTTATAACCCGTAACAGTTGCCTCTCGCTTTGATTCCGAGACCAGTTAAGACCAAGGATGGAGTTATTGCCTCTCCATAGCACAAAGCCTGGGCTAAAATATAGAGATCATGTGTTGCCCATGCAGCATGATCCCTCTCTCGGCCTGCCTAGTTCACTCCAGAGGAAAGGTAACACCCCTACATCTGGAACAAGACAAGCTGCAGAAGCTGCCGGATCAGCCAAGCAATGCTCTAACTGTCCGCCTGTCGGAGCTTCGATCCTAGACCAGTCGCCAACCAAGGCTTAGGGCCTGGTCTGCCCTGCCATGACAATTTTGTCTTTAGCTTGCATTTCCTCGCTCCAGGGTAAGGCTTGTACCCTCCCAATTGCGCTCTTCCGCCCGAAGCCGTCGGCACAATGTGGGGTGTCGGGTTTGGTAAGCGTCGCCCAACGTTCGGCGCTAACAGAAACCAGGTAGTACCGTCTACTGTTATACGGTAGCTCAGTCATATCTGACTAAGACTTAGTGCAATATATATTTGTTATATATGTATATCTTCTTATATGTTTCCACCATGATGTTTATTCACCTGACATGAGTTTGTTTTAAGGTGTTTACACTGTGTCTGCATTTATTGTTTCTCTTTCGCGGTATCTACATGTACCTATATGTTTCATTTGACACTGATGGAAACTGCAAAATCATCATCATCATCATCATCATCATCATCATCATCATCATCATCATCATCTTCATCTTTATAACCACCATCATCATCATCATCATCATCATCATCATCATCATCATCATCATCATCATCATCATCATCATCATCATCATCATCATCATCTTTATCATCGTCATCATCTTTATCATCGTTATCATCTTCATCATCGGCATAATCATTATCATCATCTTTATCATCATCATCATCATCATCATTATCATCATCTTCATCTTTATAACCACCATCATCATCATCATCATCATCATCATCATCATCATCATCATCATCATCATCATCATCATCATCTTTATCATCGTCATCATCTTTATCATCGTTATCATCTTCATCATCGGCATAATCATCATCATCATCATCATCATCATCATCATCATCATCATCATTATCATCATCATCATAGTTACCATCATCATAATCATCATTATCATCACCAGCTTCATCATCATTTTCAACATCATCGTCGTCATCACTATCATCATCGTTATCATCATCATCATTATCATCATCATCATCAGCAGCAGCATCCACATCTAGAAGGTTATTTGCAGAACGTCACTCTCATCACAGACTTCCAAAAAGGCTCTCGATCTCTGTCCAGTTCTCCCGCCCCATACACCCCATGCCCAATAGTTCTGCAATGTCCTGGATCTCTCTTCTTGTTGGCCGACCACTGCCTCTTGCTCCAGACATGTGCTTGTCGGTATTACTCTTTTCAAGTCATTGTGACTTTTAATATGACCAAAGTGTGTATATATTGTCAAGACAGTATGTATGGTCAGTCAAATATGTTCGGGCTTGTAAAGTGTGCAATAAGACGTCACACCTAAGCGAAAACTAACAAATCGTATCGGTAAAGAGTGAATTGACACCAAAGAAAGACATATCTGATGAAATCGGATAATGCGATAAAGAAAACAGACTTAATTAGAGACAGGGTATTGTAATAAATGGGGAACTATGTTCCCACATACAGAACTAATCCGAGACTGGAGATTGTGGTAAATGGAGAACCATGTTCTCACATACAGACCTATTCCTACAAGAGAGATTGTGGTAAATACGGAACCATGTTCACATACACAGATATAATCCGAGACTGGAGAATGTGGTAAAAGAGGGAACCATATTCGCACACACAGATCTACTTCGAGACCTATGATTGTGGTTAAATGGGGAACTATGTTCGCACACATACACACCTACTTCGAGACTGGAGATTGTGGTAAATTGGGAACCATGTTCGCACACACTGATCTAACCCGAGACTGGAGCTTGTGGTAAAAGGTTAACTGTGCTCACACACACAGATCTAATCCGACACTGGAGCTTTTATAAACGGGGAACCATATTCGCACACACAGATGTACTCCGAGACTGGAGCTTGTGGTAAACGGGGAACTGTGTTGGCACATACAATCTTAATCTGAGTCTGCAGATTGTTGAAAATGGGGAACCATGTTCTCATATGCAGACCTAATCAGTGACTGGAGATTGTGGTAAATGGGAAACCAAGTTCGCACGCACAGACTTATTACGAGACTGGAACATGTGGTAAATGGCGAACCGTGTTCGCACACACAGGCTTAATCCTAGACTGGAGATTGTGGTAAATGTGGATCCGTTTTCGCACATGCTTGCCTTCTAGTACCAGATTGTGGCGGCGCAGATGTAGAATCAGCATGGTCAAATTGGCACCACCCCGAGATTATGACAGTTACAGAGAGGGTTTGCGAGCTCCGATGACCCCTAAAGCAATGCTGACGGTAGCATAGATACTGGTAGGGTCTCGCATGTCAAACAGATCAACGGATAGGAACCAGACGGAGAGAGACAAACATGCTGCCTTGAAGACAGGCAACAGTCAAAGGCTATGGAGAGCAAATACCAATAGATCCTTGTCAAAGTCAGATGCTTTGAGCCACAAACTTGTCGAAACAGTGCAGCTTTATGTCAAATTGCAACATAAAGTTTGGATAATTTTATGACAAATTTATGGGAAGACAAATATAGGATTAAGGAAACTGCTTACCTCACATTTACTGGTCAATATTTATCTTAGGTGTCATTGTTACGTTTTGCCGTAACATCTGACGACGATAATAAACAATTACACACAAAACAATTAATGACAATATTTCAATAGCGTTTTCTTCGTTTTCTACATCTTCTTGTTTTTCCTCCTCCTCCTCCTCCTCCTCGTCCTCCTCCTATTCCAGTTATTTCAGGGAAATGTTGGAGAGGGGGATGTGAAGAGCTTTTATGCGATATTTCTGGAGCTTTAGTAAGTTTGTATTTATTGTTCTAAAGTTGTTCTTAAAACAATCACACTATCTTTCACATGGCCTTTCCTTTGCTCTGCATCTATTATATTTCTTCAATGTGGCTCTTTGTGGTAGATGGTACCAAGGTATTCGTTTGATGGGGCCAAAACATTTCATCTATTGTTCTTTATAGAAGTGCATAACTGCTTTCAGATTAATCATCTTCAAATTTGCTCATTTCTAATTCTATCTCTCATGGTTACTGCCGCAGCTCTTCTATGGCATCTCACCCCCAAATATGGTTTTTCTCTTATTAGTTGCTGTAAGCCTCTATCTTTGACAACACAATCATAATGCCGACCAAACGTAGTTCTTATAATATTTTCTTTAGTACTTTTATGTGTCTTTCTATGTCACAGAAGTGGAGCTAGTTGTCCCTGCACCTGATTTACCTTTCATAAATAAACACACATAATATTGTTTGATTTCCTAATTAATTTCCTGATTTGCCTTTGCACAACGCGTGCTGATTTCTCATTCCACTCTCCCATCTGAAGTGAAATAAACAAGAAGGTCTTCTGTCTTGATTACACCCGGTAATACTCCATCAAGCTCGTTGTCTCTCCGTAGTTCAGCTAACTGACTGCCGAAAGCCTGATGCCAAAAATCAAACTCCATAGCTTCAGCTATGACTGCCAATGAGTCCCAACATAAAACTACCATCTTCTAAGCTCGAGCTTGACAACGTTGCCACAGAGAAACCGCAGTTCTATAGATAGAGACGCATGTAAGCCAAGGCCACTTT
Organism: Cepaea hortensis; assembly: GCA_963921405.1. Lineage (NCBI taxonomy): Eukaryota > Metazoa > Mollusca > Gastropoda > Stylommatophora > Helicidae > Cepaea > Cepaea hortensis. Next base: position 58,729,406 of record OY992896.1, read on the forward strand.
CTGGGGCACACAATGTTGATTATGATTTTCGCTATCAGGAAAACCCTTGGGAATAGTAAATCGAAGGTGCCTATTTCTTTATGACTTATCATTAAAGGAAGTAAACATATGAATAATAGAGACTGCATTATCCGCGGTACTGGTTTGGGTTATTGAAAATTGATTAAGATAAGTAGGTAGGAGATATGCCAGCCTTAACGATGTAATGTCACTTATGGTTTTTTTCTCTATAGCTGGGCTTGGCACAGTCATTTCCTTAATGGATATTACAAGACAACAAAGGGAACTAGGGTAATGGGATTAGGCTTCTAGTGTATGAGTGTGTGTTTGCTTGCCTGTTAGTGCACCTATGTGTGAGCTTGCGAGCGTGTATGTGTTTTTATGTACCTGTAAGTTTCTTCATCGAAATCTGCTGCTTCTCTGGATTAATCCTCCGTGTTAGCGTTGTGTGTTGTTTGTTGTTGTTGTTGTTGTTGTTGTTGTTGTTGTTGTTGTTGTTCTTCTTCTTCTTCTTCTTCTTCTTCTTCTTCTTCTTCTTCTTCTTCTTCTTCTTCTTCTTCTTCTTCTTCTTCTTCTTCTTCTTCTTCTTCTTCTTCTTCTTCTTCTTCTTCTTCTTCTTCTTCTTCTTCTCCCACTTCGTCTTTTTCTTTACCTTCGTCGTCGACATAATCATCATCTTTTCTCCTCTCCCCCTTATTCTTCTTCTTTGTGCTTTTAGAACCTCATAAACCTCCTATACTTTACAATTAAAACGCATTTGCTTGCCACCGTAACCGTCTATAAAGACTGCGATAAATACTTAAATTAGGCGACACATCCTCCATGAACAAGACACTTATTCGTATATATTCCAGGTCCCTTGACATATACAATAAATACCATGCAGCAAAAAACCACAAACTATCTGCATTCAATGCAATACCCCATTTACAGAAGTAGATAGTTGCATATCCTTTGCAGGACGTAGCAGTAAACGCCAATATTTTTTGAATGTTCGTGATTCATGGGCAAATTTACCTTCAGTAGTTTGCCATTGCTTTCTGAACGACCGGCAGACATAACATTTCATAAAAACCAACGTAAGGCGGTCTGCTGCCAAAACTCCCAAAGCTGGGTTTCGAACGTGGGTATTCGGGATTATGAACTGCGGCCGTAACACCTTATCCACGGAGCGGCCTACAGAAGTAACAGAAGCTATTATTTTCCGGATCATTAATATTCTATCGAAAGAAGAGCCTGATTAAACAGGTTGAGACGGTTATTTCAGAAAGAGAATTATAATACCTGTATCATCTTCACCTGGTTTATTAATGATGAAAGGCTTTAGATAGATAAATAATGACGACAGGATTCAGACAGGTAAAAATAATGAAATCGTTTAAACGGGTAAGAAATTATGAAAGGATGTAGACAGGTAAAAGCACAATGAAAGGACCAAGACAGGATTAAATGATGGCATGATTTCAACAGGGAAATGAGAATTAAAGTGTTTAGACACGTAAGAAAGGATCAAAAATCTTAGAGAAAAATAATGAAAGGATTTTGACATGTAAACAAATAATAAAAGGATTTAGACAAGTAACAACAATTATGACAGGTTAAAACGAACAAACAAGGAAAGAAATCGCAGATAAACGAGTTTAATAATATGTTCATTTGGGATCTGATTTAGTTATTACCAAACTGTTATTTGTTTATAAGGTAAAGACATAACGCTCATGATCTTGTTCTTGTCTGTGTTCTGTTTCTTCTTGTTCTTCATGTTCTTGGCTATTTTAAACTTCACGTGGAGTTAAGATGCTGGCCTCCTTTAAGATGACAAGTTGGAAACACGAGAGATGGGGTACTATTTAGCACATATACTGTTATATGGATGTGAATCGTGGACAATAAGCAAATAAAAAAATTAGTTGCATATCCTTTACATAATATTGCAGTCAATTCCAGCATTTTTTTGGCCCTTCATGATTTCTTGGCAAGTTTACGTTCAGTAGTTTGCCATTGCTGAACGACCGGAACTCATACTATTTAATAAAAGTAAACGTAAGGCGGTTTGCAAATTAGCAGACAGGAAGAAAATCAACGAATGTCATTGGAAATGCGATTTCTGAGGAAAATCCAAATAATACTGAGACGGGCATATAAACCAACGAGCAAATACTACACACACATACAAACAAAGTTAAAGCGTACATTTAATTTAGAGAAATTAGACGTAGACAGACACGATTTTTGGGGGGACATTTTGAGGTGAAATAAATTAGAAAACTTAACGAAAACTGGCAAGATTGATGGCAAAGGAGCATACGGGAAGAAGTGGGATAAATACATGTATGGCTTAGAACAGTGGTTCTCAACCGGTGGGGAATTCCCCCCAGGGGGGAATTTTAGGGTTTCCAGGGGGGGGGGGGTGAAGATCATTTCAAGATTGCGTTAATACAAGAACCGATTACTTGGTATTGCTTTTCCCTCCATACTTTTCAGTTATGCACGTCTCATACTTCTAAAATTCATTTTATAAAGTAAATAGACCCACAAATCACGTTTTTTGTGGATTTCTAGACCTGTTTTAACATATTTACCTTCCATTTTTACGTATACTGTGTAGAGGTGGGGGCAGTTTTAGGTAGGAAATATGAAAGGGGGGAGGGATGACGTTCCGAAGATATGGTGAAGGGCGGCACGGGCCACATTTTTTATAGGAAAGGGGGGGGGGAATGACGTTCTTAAAATATGGTGAAGGGGCGCACGGGCCAAAAAAGGTTGAGAACCACTGGCTTAGAACATTATGTATAACGTAATCAAGAGAAGAACATAGAGCTGAGCCAAGACTCTAGCGATCGTATGAGATAGCGTATCACGAAAGGCAGACGCTTATCAACATGGCACCTGATGATAATGATGGTCTTCACGTGGAGTTAAAGCGTCGGCTTCTTTAATGATGACAGCTTGGAGAAAAAAAACATGGACAATAAACTGGGAAGCGAGTTTAATATTACGTTCATTTGCCTTGACGAGAATTGATTTTGTTATTGTCAAACTGTGATTTGTTTACAAGTTGAATACATAATGCTTTTTTTCTTGTCATTTCCTTGTTCTTCTTTTTCTTGTTGTTCTTCTTCGTCTTCATTTTACTGCTCCTCTTCCTTGTTGTTGTTGTTGTTGTTGTTGTTGTTGTTGTTGTTCTTCTTCTTCTTCTTCTTCTTCTTCTTCTTGTTCTTCTTCTTCTTCTTCTTCTTCTTCTTCTTCTTCTTCTTCTTCTTCTTCTTCTTCTTCTTCTTCTTCTTCTTCTTCTTCTTCTTCTTCTTCTTCTTCTTCTTCTTCTTCTTCTTCTTCGTCCTCCTCCTCGTCCTCCTCCTCGTCCTCCTCGTCCTCCTCCTCCTCCTCCTCATCATCATCACCATCATTATCATCATCATCATCATCATCATCATCATCATCATCATCTGTCCCTTACTCTCCCGTACAGTAAAACACACTGACTGTTAACACTGATTGATTCTATAAGCAGGCTGCATCAAAAACATCATCTGTACCACACATCCAGCATCAACACGGTTTTCTCTGTCTGTTCCCATCATCTTGACATATATAAGAAATAACACACAGTAATAAACCGCAAACATAAACACTGTGTATTTTATGCAACAGAAATCCAAGAAGATAATATTCCCCGAATCATTAACATTCTATCAATAAACCAGGCGGTATAAGCAGGCAGGAGACGGCTATTTTGGAAAGGGAATTAATATACCTATATCATCTTCGCCCGGAGTTACGATGTAGCTTTCTTAATGACCACCGGTTGGAGAAAGAATACATAAAGAAAGATTAGGGAAAGAAATAGGGAAAACGAGTTTAACAATACGTTAATTTGCATTGCGAGCATTGATTTTGTTGCGGTCAGGCTGTTGCTTGTTACCAAAGTGCAGAAATGATGTTTATATTTTGCAAATTGTATATAAAATGAGGCGAGACTCACTTGTTCTGACATCGAAAATTTACTTTAACTTGTGGGGGTTAAAAATCCGTAATGTGTGTATACAGAGGGCAAGGCAATAAGTTAATGATTAAGTAGTGAATCTCAATGTGGGAAATATGTGGGTATAGCTTGTCTTAGTTTAGGGGTAAATATAGCAGATTGACAATTCCGCATTACCGGGTTCAAAATCAGTCACATTAGATTTGGGGACAGCTCTTTTTAATTTTCATCATCATCATCATCATCATCATCATCATCATCATCATCATCATCATATCTTCTTTTTCTGCTGGTGCTGCTCTTCTGCGTAGGGTTTCACAATGGAATGAGCATCCGCCGTTCAGAAAGAAATTATTCAAAGTTTGTTCTCTATTCATTCGCGCCAATGTACTGTATTTATCTAAATATTCAATCACTGGGTAACTTGGTGACAACAGGCAATATTAAAGGGAAAAGTAAAAGTGGAAGGCAGATAGGTAGATATCTAGATGTCCTGCTCACATGGCACAATTGAAAAAAAAGAACCCCTCCCCTAGTTTCCAAATCATTAGCATGTGCCATGCCGATAAGCGAGGGCGATCATGTTTCGCCATCTTACGCGTTCACCAGAGCTCTGGATCAGCTTAGTTTGTTTTTTTTTTTTTTAGGCGGAGCCTCCACAATAACCTCTAAGCTGATCCAGAGCTCAGGTGAATGCGTAAGATGGCAAAACATGATCGCCCACGCTTATCGGCATCGCACATGCTAATGATTTGAAAACCTTTACTAGACCGTCACATGTCGCGACTCCCTGACTTATTTACATATATTCTGTCTATATCGGTCTTAACAGTGTTCACCATGACATTTTCCATAAGTGACTTGACATTTCATGTTCCAGCATATACTCTCGTAATGTGGGACGTTCCGTGCCGAAGTGGTTAAATCGAATGCCTCACGCTTCGAAGGTTGTGGGTTCGATTCCGGCATATGTCGTTCACGAGTGCAATTTTCTCGGAGACTTTCGGAGGAATCGTCGCTGGATCTTCGGAGTTCGTGCTTTGTGCAGGTCTCCCTGCGGAAAGAGGCTGAGCCGTATGGGATAAAACTAGGTGCAATAAAGTCTACAATCTTGCTTTTAAAACTTTCCTTTCCTGTTATGCGTGTGCGAGTGCATGTGCATCTGTGTGTTTGTATGGTTTGTGTGAATATGTACGATTTCTACATTCTATATTTATAATAATAAAATAGCTGTAACTGATTAATACAGTATCTTTTATCTCCATCGAGACATATTCTTTCCAGCGTATATTCTTTACAGCATTTTATTTTGCCAAAAGCACCATTCTCTATTGCATCGAAATTTCTGGCCTCATTCTGTGTTAAATTCTGTCAGACATCGAGACATTTCCATTACAAATATGTCAAGCACCGTTAAGGAATCCAAGAACGAAATATGTTTGCTTATTACAGAGAACTTTTATACAATTCAATATCTGCGGGAATGGAGGGAGGAAAGAATTGTGTACATCACGACTCTGAAAAATCAAATGATGTTCCTACATTCGTCAGATGGAAACACGCGATGGCTGACAGGAATAAAGAACAAAGACACATACATTGGGTTAAAGTATATTGGCAAACAATACCAGCATAGGACACATGAACTGGGTTGAAGTATATTGACAAACAATACCAGCATAGAACACATGAACCGGGATGAAGAATGTTGACAACCAAAGCCCACGTAGGACACATATAATAGGTTGTAGTATGTTGACAACCAAAGCCCACTTAGGACACATTATCAAACAAGGAGGGGCTGAGTGGTCTTGAGGTATTGTGTTCGCCTCGAGTGCTGGAGGTTCAGGGTTCAAGCACCGGTGAGGGCGGGGATTTTTTAACGTGGACTTCTAGTAACATAACTTCCCTTGGTCTCTGGGTAGTTAGATCGGACGTCCGTGTGTATTGTTGACATGTAAAAAATCCCTTGGCAGTTGGAAATCGAAAAAGATTAGCATACCCAAAGTATTTCAGGATCCTTGCGGTGCTACGGAATTTCTGCACTGAGTTGAGAACCTCTGGACTCAGGCTTCAGTTAGGAGTAGAACGGAGCATTTATGGGTTACACCCGTGTGCCGTGATGTTGATCCGTCGACTAAACTAAACTAAACTATCAAACAAGGCATGATTAAATCCACCCTGTGTATGAAGCGCTAAATATGTCGTGGGTACATACTAATAGGCTTCTCGGAATATGTGAAGTTTCAATACCACTCTTGCACACTCCATTGGTTTCTGAGCTTCTAGAGGTAAAGTGGACCTCTGCCACACGCAGAGATATTATGTCAACAGACAGTAGGGAGAATGATCCCTTCACCAAATTAACTCCTAACGGGCCCTAACGACCCGGACGCTAAGTCATAAGACTTTAAAACTCAGTCTTCATGAGGTTTCACAACCCACCAAGCGTTATGTCACAGTCTCACATAAGGGCGGTATCAACATAAAAATAATAGAGAGTGGAGAAGGGATAGAACTCCAGCTAAAGGGAAAGAACCGAGTCACTCGAAGGCTCGAATAATCCAGAGCCTTCTCGAAGGACCGGTCAGCGTGTCCACAGCCCCGTGGACACCGATGGAGCCCGCCGATTGCGGGGTCCACGAGAAACTCGGAGAGAGTTACCACCCGTGTCGGATTGCGACACGTGTGGAAAGGCAGACACGGACTGGACATCGAAGAAGCAACACGGCTTACCTTAAGGGGGACTTGATAGCTTAAAAACCAAGTGTATTTAGGGGTCTTATCCATACGTTAGATAGCTGATAGAGTTGTTGTAATAATCATGTATTATTGCTTTATTGTAAACTCCTGTGATACGCAACTTGAGGGTTGCTGGCTTGCGAAAACCTTTCTTCGCCAGCTTACTGTAACATAATATAAATAAATGATGTTAGATTGTATCTGAACGGAGTTTGTTGCCTGTATGAGCCCGAGTTTCATTCCCCTAGGTATCTAGGACGGTGACACGTTAGTGTTCCCGTTAATCAGTGCTAGGCTTAGGGGATTGTGAAACGAGCAGTTTCACCATTTTCCCGTCAGAGTCAAGGCTTCCAAATCAGCTGCCTGCGATTTGGAAACAGACCGCCTTGCGTTGATTAAAATGGTATACACCTTGGCTGTTCAGAAAGCAATGCAAACTACTGAACTAACATTGCCTAGTATATCACACTTGAGTTGCTGTGAAGTTGGAACTGCGACTAACTAACTAACTTGAGTTGAGTTGAGTCAAGAATCGACATCACTGCACTCAGGACATTCCCATATGTGCTCAGTCCCCTCTTTCAACAACCAGCGAAGAGTCATACTACTAATCGTTCAAACCGCTATCTGATTAAAAGTTCTCCTGGTCTTCCCTCTCAGTTTTGAGATTTAGACATAACCCCTGCCGATCTCCCGCAATCTCATTCTTTCCACATATGGGTTCTCAATCTGTTCCTCCGCCTTCTCCACCTGGTCCCATAAGCGCACGACCAACTCCCCCTTGTCCATAGGCAAAATTCCACCAAGAGGTGCATTCCCTGCTAGCATATCAGCCTGTTCATTCCCCCGTACACCCGCATGGCCAGGGCAAAATATCCATACAATTCTCACGATCTGTGACCTCTGCAGCGACGAGAACCATTCCACACGAAACATTCCTTTCTCCACCTTGCTAAGCATAATCTTTGAATCCGTAATGAATACAACGTGTGTGTTGCAGTAGTCTCCTCTAGTTACTGCCTCCACCTCCATTCTCAAGCTGGAGGTGGTAGTCTCATATGCCAGACTCTCCTTTTTCAAGACTCGCCCATTAGTCTTTGCAATAAAGCCCCAGCAACTACGTTTGTTTCTCACCACTGACCCATCAGTGTAGATGATTATGTCACAAACAGTTAATAAATGCTGGAGTTGAATGCAGCGCCCTGTAAAGGAGACGCAGCTATCTTATAGTGTTCTAGTTACTAATCTAACTTCTTTTGTTTCAGAACTGCCATTGTAGTATGGTGCGTGTTCATGAACTTTGAATTAGCGACTGCAAAATAGTAATTCTTAAATTACAGTATGGATATGCTTCCCTGATAATTTCATTAGCATGGATGGGGGAGAAGCGTTAGATGCCTACGCTCGTCGTCTGGTAAGAGAGGGGAAGACAGGACACTTATTCTTCGGTGTATTCAGGCCTATCCTGTGTGGTGATCCTGGTACAGTATTTCTCATGCCCGCATCAGGTTTCTGCTTCCGGACTGTAAAATAAAATAATAATAATATGGGTAGATTGAAAAATAGAGCTAATATCATGTAAAGACAAAATATTACATAATAAAACAGCCAATTACACAAGGCATTAAAACATAATTACTTAATGAGATAATGGTTCGACAAAAAATGTTGTATAAAAAGTCACAACACGTTGAATTGCATGTGTGCTTTTTTCTATTTGTTTTCTTAAGGTTGTTTTCCCAGCCGTGAAGTCCATTATAGGATTTGTGATAGTGATATTGACAGGCTGGACGTTCCCACATTCTGTTTGTCTCTGTTTATTCATGTCACTGTGCTCGAAGCAATGATGACATCTACAGGTATAGGCTGGAAACGGCTTAGAAGATTAGATTAATCCAACAGTGCACATTGGGAAGATGCTAACAACAGTGTACATGAGATGATAAATACAGCAGTGTTCATATGGAGATAAATGTAGACGTGAATACGGGGAGATAAATACAGCAGTGTTCATATGGAGATAAATGCAGACGTGAATACGGGGAGATAAATACAGCAGTGTTCATATGGAGATAAATGCAGACGTGAATACGGGGAGATAAATACAGCAGTGTTCATATGGAGATAAATGCAGACGTGAATACGGGGAGATAAATACAGCTATGTGTATGATGTCATACATGCAGCCGTGCGCATGTGATGATAAATACATAAATGTACATGAGGAGATAAATATAGAAAATCAAATCAAATCAAATCAACTTTATTAGGGTCACAAATTGGGCGCGCAGGCCCGTCTTACATTCGGCCCTTCTAATCACTCGTCTTTCGTTCATCATGAGCATTATACATTTACATAGGAAGAAAAATAAACATTGTGAAATGAATGTTGTAAACATAAACAAGGCTAATTACCATGTTATGAGGCCCATCTCCCACCTATCCATACATCAACCCACCCACACAACACCCCCACCTACCCACACACACGCGCACCAAGGGACACATACACACCCCCACCTACCCACACACACGCACACCAAGGGACACATACATACCCCACCAACCGACCCATCCCCCTCCCGCACATCCCCCACCCACACACACACTGCCCCCACCTGATCCCGCAACCAAAACACACTCGCCACCCACAAATATTCCCCCACCAACCCACACATCCCACGCCCATCCACATACACATCCTAACCCACACATCCTCTCCCCACCCACACCTCAAACCACCCATCCCCCAGCCACATCTCCATCGACAACATATTCCCCACCCATGCACACAATCCCCCACCAACCCACACATCCACTCACACATCCCCAAACCATACACACACATCCCCACCAACTGACATGTCCCTACCCCCCCCCACACACACATCTCCCTAACCACCCATACATCCCCAATCCACTCACACACACCCCACCACCCACACATACAACTTCCACCCACCCACACATGCCATAACCTAATCCCCCACCACACAATCCCCCACCCGCACATCACATACACCCCCTACCACGCACTATTCCCAACCCACGCACCACACACACACATATCCCTCACCAACACATCCCCACTTACACACCACACACATATCCCCCAACCAGATACCACACAATATTCCCACCCACACCCACACAGATACCCTTACCCATCCACCCCACATACCCCCACTCACACACCACAAAAATCCCCCACCCACATACACATACCTCACCCACACAATATCCCCAACCAACACCTCTCCCCACCCACACACGCATTCCCTACCCGTCCACCAACACACACTCACTCACGCATACATCCTCCACTACGCACCCACACACCCCCACACACCCACCCCCAAACAAATATCTCTCGATCACAATACCCCTACTCACGCACATCCTCCACCCACTCACACATCCCACCCCGACACATACAACTCCCTCACCCACCTACACATCCCTAAGCCACTCACACACCCCCACCCACACATTCCCCATCCACACACACACATCTCCCACCCACACACCCCCACATACTTCCCCCAACCACCACAATCCCCTTCTCACCCACACATATACCCCACCCATACGCACATTCCCCGCACCCATCACACACATCCCCCACACCACACACTATCTTCCACCCATACCACCACAAACATACCCTCCACCCACACATCATTCACACATCCCCCACCAACACACCGCACACATATCTCAAACCCACACACCATACACTTCTCCCCACCCGCCCTTGCATCCCCAATCCACCCAACACAATCCCCTACCCACACAACCCCGCCTCCCACACATACTTCCTCAAACCATCCACACATCTCCACCCACATAAACACACATCCCCCGCATCCGTCCCATACACATATCCTCCACCCATACACACATCCCCAACACCCATTCCAACACCCATACTTTCACCCCCACACATCCATCCACACATCCCACCAACACCCACAAATACCACTACCCACCAAAACCCACACACCCCAACCCATCCAAACGCATACCCCCACCCACACACCCCCACCGACACATATCCCCACACTCACACACATCCTCCACATACACTCACACTTCCTTACATCTAGACACATACAAAATGTCTCACGTTAGTATTGAAACTAGTATGAACAAACTCCCACACTTTACTCACACACATACACTGACACTTGTCATGAGCAGTCTCATAAAAATGTTAAACATGGAGAAAAATGTGTACATAAAATGTATGTGACGTAAAAATAGTGATGCTCTCTCTCTCTCTCTCTCTCTCTCTCTCTCTCTCTCTCTCTCTCTCTCTCTCTCTCTCTCTCTCTCTCTCTCTCACACACACACACACACACACACACATTCACTCTCACGCTCACACATTCACTCTTCCGCTCATTCATTCACTCTCACGCATTCACTCTCCCGCTCATTCACTCTCACGCTCACTCATTCACTCTCACGCTCACTCATTCACTCTCCCGCTCACTCATTCACTCTCCCGCTCACTCATTCACTCTCCCGCTCACTCATTCACTCTCACGCTCACTCATTTACTCTCACGCTCACTCGTTCTGTCTCTCATTCACACTCACTGACTCTCTCACTCAAACTACAGTAATGAACATGAGTTTATATTATGCATGATAAAATCAAATGGTATTTAACTGATGATATGACAGATGAGAATACACAAACATATGGATTCGCGTGTTACATAACATGCGTGTTACACGACATGCATCTGCTCAGCTCTCTCTCTCTCTCTCTCTCTCTCTCTCTCTCTCTCTCTCTCTCTCTCTGTATTCTTTCATATACACACACTCACACGCATGCGCGCGCTCACACACACACACACACACTAACACATCAACTCTCCCACTGTCTCACTCTCTAACACATAATCCTTCATACACACACACACTCACTCTCTCAATCACACTCTCTCACACATACACATGCACATGAACGCATGCACGCACGCACACACTCCCTCACTCACTCTCACACATACACGTACGAATGCATGCACTGACACATTCCCCCACCATTTCTCGCTCAATCACTCTCTCCACACACACGCATGCACGTGCGCACACACTCTCTCCCTCTCTCTGACACCCACTTTCTCTCTCTCTATCTCTCTTTCTCTTTCTTTCTCTCTCTCTCTCTCTCTCTCTCTCTCTCTCTCTCTCTCTCTCTCTCTCTCTCTCTCTCTCGCTCCCACACGCACACACATATATAGTGAACAATTATAGTTAAACAATTATAATGAACAATTATACTGAACAATTATACCAGTAAATGAATTATGGTGGCATATAGTCGGTATGGATTAAGTATTGAAAGAGTTTTCGGTTAAATGTGTAGGGACTCATTGCAGTTTTCAGATCTGGAGGCAGATCATTCCATAAGTGAGCACCAGAATAGGCGAAACATGTTTTGTATAGGTCCAATCTAGGCTTTGAGACATGTAACAAATTTAGGCGCTTGCTGTTCATTGCATTAGATTGAATCAGCGGCAGAAGATACTCTGGGGTATTTTGAGATATAATTTTATTCACTAATTTGGCTTTGTTGAAAAGGAAGCGCTTTTGTAGTGGTAGAAGTCTTAGATGACTGTACAAATTATTACTTTCAACGTGCTTTATGCCAGAAACCAGACGAATAGCGCGGTTTTGTAGAGAACATAGTCGTTTTAAATTAGATTTAGGGCAACCATCCCAAACTGTGGAACAGTAATCGAGATGTGATTGGATATAGCATGTGTAGAATATTTTTCGTGTGTTTTCGTCCAGGAAGTGCTGAATTTTAGCAAGTTGGTAAACTTTTTGTGCTATTTTCTTGGTAAGAGCGTGAACATGAGAGCTCCAGTTCAAATGGCTGTCTATTAAAAGCCCTAGTGCTTTATGTTCAGTCAGATTAACTATAGGTAACGTGCCCATGCAGAGTTCGAGCGGTGATCCAGTTATGGCTAGTGTCTGTAGTTTTTGTCTGGTCGTTATTAGCATGGATTTGGTTTTGTCGATGTTAATTTGCATGCGGTTTTCATTGCTCCATCTTGTAAGATTATCAAGTTCCTTTTGTAAAGAATTCTCTAATTCACTACGGTTTTCTTGACTAGTATATATAGTACAGTCGTCTGCAAATAGATCACAAATTGTATTGATATATAAAGGAAGATCATTAATATAAACTGTAAAAAGCAGCGGACCTAGTATTGAGCCCTGAGGCACACCAATATTAAGTTGTGTGGGTCTTGATAGACAGTTGTTGAAGGACACGACTTGTTGCCTGTCGGATAGAAATGACGTAATTATGTTCACCATGTTGGTGCTTGTCTTCATTTGCTTTAGTTTTCTAATTAAAATATCGTGATCTACCATATCAAAAGCTTTTTTAAAGTCTACAAACACCGCTCCACAAATTCTACCGTTGTTGATGTTTAAGTGCCAGTTATCGGTCATTTTTGTTAGAGCACTATGGCAAGAATATTTAGGTCGAAACCCAGATTGACTGTTAATTATTAGATCATTGTTAATTAAATGGTGTAACATTATTTTACGAATGTGTTTTTCTAGTGGTTTTGATAGCGATGAGAATATACCTACAGCAATGTAAATGAGAAGATACAAGTGCATCCCCTGAAATAATAAGACATATCTTGACTCAGGAATCGGCTCCCGTCCTAAGGTTATAATGACTACAGTGTCATTACAATTCTAACTCAAAATAAAAGAACAAACACCAGATTGCACCATCTTCTTTTCCTTCTTCAGCGTTCCGAGCCATTGAGGTTCTTTGCTGCAGATACAACCCGTCTCCATTCGTCTCTCTGGTGGACCTTCTCTTGTCAGTCGTTGATTCCAAGTGCTTGTAGGTCTGTATATGTATTATCTCTCCACCGTCTTCTTGGTCTACCTCGGGGTCTACGGTCATTTATTTCCTGAGTGTAAGCGAGTTTTGTTTTCCTATTATCTTCCATTCTTTCTATATGCCCCAGCCATTGTAGTCTATTAGCCTTCATGATACCAGTGATTAGCGGGGACTTAAACAGATCATAAATGTCTTTGTTACTTCTTTTCCACTCTCCACTTTGTAAATCCCTAATGGGCCCAAAGATGCGTCTTAAAATTTTGTTCTCAAAGGTTTGTAACAAGGCTTCGTCTCCTTTCGCTGTACTCCAGGTTTCAGAGCCATACAGCACAACTGGTCTGATTAGTGTTTTGTATTTTGTGATTTTGGTGTTACGAGATAGATCATTTGATTTTAGTAGATGTTGTAGTGCATAGTATATCTTATTTCCAGAGTTGATTCTAGTTTGTATTTCTTCCCTTATGATGTTGGAGCAGTTGAAGATTGTACCCAGGTATTTGTATGTTTCCTTTCTTTTAATGGTCATATTATCTATTTGTATGTGGCCAGCGTTTTTAGCCATTCGGTCTCTTGAAATTACCATATATTCTGTCTTATCTTGGTTGATAACCAGCCCCATATGTTGGGCTTTGTCCTTTAAGTGAATCAATATTTCCAATGTCTTTTGTTCACTTTGCCCTATAATATCAATATCATCTGCATAACCAAGCAGCTTGGATGTTCCTCCAATATCACATTCCTCCTTTACCTTCCTTACAACTTTCTCTAGAGCCAGATTGAAGAGTAGCGGCGATAGTGCATCACCCTGTTTCAAGCCAGATGTTATTTGGAAAGGGTCTGATTTCCTGCATTTATATGTTACTATATTATAAGTATCTTCCATGCATTGTCTGGTCATGTTGATTAACTTCCTTGGTATTCCAAATTCTTGCATAGCATTCCATAGACTATTCCTATTGGCACTATCATAAGCCTTTTTAAAATCCACAAAAATGTTATGGAGATCTCTTTCTTTTATATTCCCAATTTTTCTCGGCTATTTGTCGTAGGATAAATATCTGATCTATTGTTGATCTGTTTTATCTAAAACCCATGATTGCACCATGAAAATTTATAAAAAGCCAATAATTAGAATTTAATTATAGAGGATAAATTTAAATACTCGTACAATGGACTTTAGACAGCAAGAGTTGTAAAATACAGTTGATGAATTCAAAACCAAAATTGAAGCAATGGAGAGATTAATAGACAGACGGAAGTCACATTGGATGAAAGGATTAAAGAGCTCACGCTTATATTTCTGGTGCGCTGATGGCGTAGTAAGGGTACAACCCCTACATCGATCAGTTGTACTTAAATGTTGTCTTCTCGTCCGTGATTTTGGGACTTAAATTACAAGTACCTCAGAAGTCGGAGTGGGTTCGCCTGATATCGAGGGACACCGGTAATAAAGAAAGCTATACTGATGTAAAAATCAGTCGAGTAGTAGTAGCAAACTGCAGTAGTAGCAGTAACATGTAGTAGAAAGAAAAAGCAGCGGCTGCAGCAGGATGTAACAATATGAAATGGAAACAAATAGGTATATTAAACTCCTGCGAGAAAAAACGTACTAAACATCAAACAACGTTGCACATACCTTACAAGGAGATCCACGTATCACGAAATACAGGTGAAAATCCTAAAGAAATCAGAAGCACTCAATAAATATAAAAAATTAATAATAAAATAAGATAAAATACACACGAACGCGTACAATACGACACACAGACGTTTCGATTCTCAGAATCTTTGTCAATGACAACACAGATAGCTAACAACGAGATACAGTAAACAACGGAAAAACACAAACACACGACCTATCACAAAGCCATGTGAGGCAGAAAAGGTGACTATGCCAGCTGCGAAGGCGCTTGTGGCTGCAGAATTAAAAATGGGTTGCCAAAAAGGATTTGAGTAGCCAAAAATATGTGAACAGTCTACTATGAAAATATAGGGATGTGGGGACAATTAGGTCTAGATATGTGGGGGGGGGGGGGGAGGGACAGCATAGTAATAGATAGTGTAAACAATTGGGAAAGATGCCACAGTTATAACGTAGCGTCCACAACAGTATTAATACCTGCTGGATGGATACATCCCAGATTGTTGATTAGCTGGCATTCAATTTTAAGTCTGACGCAGCTATTGGAGAAGCAGTGTTTTAATGCGGTGACACATGCATCTTGCTGATCGTTTTAGAGAAAACCCCAGAGACATCAATCAGGGCGCTGACAAACCTGTCCCCAACCATTTCAATTCCTCCAACCATAATGGAGTCGACGATGCATGTGCCACCGCTACTAGTAGTAGCAGCAACCTTTAGTAGTAGCAGCAACCTGTAGTAGTCGCAGCAACCTGTAGTAGTAGCAGCAAACTGTAGTAGTAGCAGCAACCTGTAGTAGTAGCAGTAACCTGTAGTAGTAGCAGCAACCTGTAGTAGTAGCAGTAACCTGTAGTAGTAGCAGTAACCTGTAGTAGTAGCAGTAACATGTAGTAGTAGTAGTAACATGTAGTAGTAGTAACATTTAGTAGTAGCAGCAACCTGTAGTAGTAGCAGTAACCTGTAGTAGTAGCAGCAACCTGTAGTAGTAGCAGCAACCTGTAGTAGTAGCAGTAACATGTAGTAGTAGCAGTAACATGTAGTAGTAGTAACATGTAGTAGTAGCAGCAACCTGTAGTAGTAGCAGTAACATGTAGTAGTAGCAGTAAAATGTAGTAGTAGCAGTAACATGTAGTAGTCGCAGCAACCTGTAGTAGTAGCAGTAACCTGTAGTAGTAGTAGCAGCAGGCTGTAGTAAAAGCAGTAACATGTAGTAGTAGCAGTAACCTGTAGTAGTAGCAGTAACATGTAGTAGTAGCAGTAACATGTAGTAGTAGCAGTAACCTGTAGTAGTAGCAGCAGCCTGTAGTAGTAACAGCAACCTGTAGTAGTAGCAGCAGCCTGTAGTAGTAGCAGCAACCTGTAGTAGTAGCAGTAACCTGTAGTAGTAGCAGCAACATGTAGTAGTAGCAGCAACCTGTAGTAAAAGCAGTAACATGTAGTAGTAGCAGTAACCTGTAGTAGTAGCAGTAACATGTAGTAGTAGCAGTAACATGTAGTTGCAGCAGTAACATGTAGTAGTAGCAGTAACCTGTAGTAGTAGCAGTAACATGTAGTAGTAGCAGCAACCTATAGTAGTAGCAGTAACCTGTAGTAGTAGCAGCCTGTAGTAGTGGCAGCAACCTGTAGTAGTAGCAGCAACCTGTAGTAGGAGCAGTAACATGTAGTAGTAGCAGCAACATGTAGTAGTAGCAGTAACTTGTAGTAGTAGCAGCAACCTGTAGTAGTAGCAGCAACCAGTAGTAGTAGCAGCAACATGTAGTAGTAGCAGTAACATGTAG